>PVJC01029219.1:5831-22139 GCA_004026665.1 Murina feae
GGGGAAAGGGACAGCAAAGGTTTTTATCAGACAGGTTGCCTCTTCTTGGGGGTGGGTGTGGAGAGCATACATGCTGCGCTTTGCCTGACTGGTGCTTGACCAGGAAACTTCAGGCTGGTTCATTAAGATTCTGTTTCTAGGAAAGGTTGAAACAACAATTACAGCAGGCATTAAATTTAGGGTTGGCATCTTGGGTTTTACCATAAGTGACACCATTTTAGACCTGTGGCTTTCTCTTTAAGAACCCATATTGTTGCTGGACTGGCCCTTATAGTTCTTACTATGATTGCAAGACACTCACAAAGACAAGCCCAGCCACCAGCTTGGTTATCAATAGGCTGAGATTAACACAAAACACTTTTGATCTCAGACTCTAATTCATCCCTTCAGTTGCCAGCTTCCCTGGTGACTTGAGTGGTAAGGGTCCACAAATGTTAAATAACTATGTGGTACCCCGGAAACAAATCTATTAACATCTAACGGTTGTATTTTAATTTAAAAAGGAAGAAAACAAATTTTTTTAAACCATCAGGAAACATTAGAGAAAAAGATTTATTACTTACAGGTCCTGGAAATTTCATGGCATGCTTGGGGCACACAGTGAGGTCATAGATAGATGGATAGATAGATAGATAGATAGATAGATAGATAGATAGATAGATAGGGTGATAGCCTGGGGTTGGGCTATTATTGGGGTCAGAATGGGGGCCTCAGTTTCACAGGGTCACTCTGCATTGGTGAATTAAAAATATGAGAGGGAATTTAAAATTTGACAAAAGAGAAAAGAAGCAGCCCAAATTGTCTTTATAGAAATGAACCAAGATCTCTGCAACAAAGGAGCCTCAGGGAGGAACGTGGGGGCTGACTCTTTAACTAGCCTCCTGGCCAGCAATGTGTTTTTTGAAGACAGCCAGCTCTGGAGTGGATGCCTCTGCAATCAAAGCTGAAGTCAAGCACTTGCATTACCAACCAACCAAACAAAAAACAATAAAACAGTTCTCAGGGCTTACACTACAGACCAAGAACAGTGGAGAATGCGTGAATTTATAAGCTACAGGAGGGGAATTAGGTTGGAGTCAGAGAAACAGCAAAAGAAGGGTGGGATCTAAATGAAACAGGCAGGAAACAGACAACAGAAATCCTGGAATTTACCCGCAACATCAATAGTACACTTTTAGAGGCAGGACATCAATCATGTATAGGTCAACTGGCTATTTTTAAAGGTCAGGATCAGGAAAACAGGATCTGTTCACATTCTTTCACTATTGCAGTTTACAAGCCTGCTCTTAATATTTGAGAGGCCCAGGGCCAGAGTACAAATAGAGGCGATATATAAAAAGTTTAGATGTTTGAAAGCTATATATCAAACAACCAAAGTGTTAAAATGTTTTACTAGTATCTTCTTATTGAACAATATACCGTCCTGACGAAAGAGAAACATCCATCGATATGAGAGAGAAACGTCAGTTGACTCCCGTAGGAGACCTTCTACCACACTGGACAACACTCTAACCAACTGAGCTCTCTTTTAAAAATATAAATTAATGTATAAAAGGTAACATAAGTCATTACCATATTAATAAGAAACTAGATTTTAGAAGGAATCTGCAGAGCCATGAAGATACTAGGCTTCCTGGGGACAGTGGGCAATGGAGACGCAGTAGGTAGGAGGCAAAGGGCTGGTGATTTTGTCTGAGTCCAAGCTTGTATCTTGAGCTCCAGTTGAGCAAGGTTTGCAATGAGTTTTAGCAAATTCAAAGATGCAATAACACTGAGATCAAGACCAGAGCTCTGTAATCTTTTAAAAGTTCCCTACTGGTACAACCAACCAAAAAAAAAAAAAAAAAAAGAAAAGAAAAGAAAAAAATGCTAGCCCAGTTTGAGGAAACATGTTTGGGATAAATAGAGTTTTTTCCTCTCCCCTCTCTGCACACCAGTCACTGATTCCTTGTCTCTTCCTGTCCTTGTGCTTAAAAGAGTCTAATGTAGGGACAACAGCATTTGACAGAGATGTTCTTCGTCTCCATGACTTTTCTGACTGAGCCACACTTACCCCCATTTTGTAATGTGGGTAAGGTAAAGCAGGCACCCAGTGGGGTGCCTGTGAGCAGAAGTGATTGCACAAGAATGTGGTGTTGTTTGCAAATAAGAGCTCTTATGGCATACCATGCTAAATTATTTTTTCAAATGGGAGAGAATCTCAAACACGGTATTCTTATTGATTGCTCATCAATGTAAGCTATTCACCCTCTTTGGGTTACTGTCAGGTCAGAAGTGGTCTCAGTTTGAAAATGTCAAAAGTATGGCCTCAAAATATTACTGGTCAATATTGTTGAAGATTGACAGGCATGCTTTCTTTTTCTTTCATGTCCTCAGTAAGGTGAACAGATTTAAAGCGGTACACCATTGACAGGGGTGGGGGGTGTTCTTTTACTTATTTATTTTATTATTACTTAAAATATTACAAAGAGTAATCGGGACTTTCTTAAAATGCTGAGGGACGTGGGACAAACTATTAAAAATCGGGACTGTCCCACCAGTAAGATGGTCACCTTACTAAGACCATCTTCAAAATGACAGATTGAGAGATTGTAGTTAAAGTTGGAGTCAAATGCTCGCTCTTTGGTTGTAATTCTAACTGTATACTTCCATATGGCTTCCGTATTTTTAAAGTGTTTCACACACTTCATCTCATTCTATCTGACCTGGACCTATGAAGTCAACTTGGAAGTTATTTGAGTGGCTTACTCATGGTTATACAACCGTAAAGCACAGAAGCGGGACAGCAATCCAGAAATTTTGAGTTTGGTGACTTTCTATAACAACAACTGATAACTGAAGAACATCTTCTTTCAAAAATATCCCTCCCCCAAATAGCATTTGAACTTTTAAATTGGTAAAAACGCTTTAAAAATGCCCTTTCCTCTGTTGAGTCAATTCTTTCAGACACATGGCCTTCAGAGTTCCACTATCCTTTCTTCCAAGCTTTGATGATCTAAGATATGACTGGTGAGCTCAGGCATGCTCCTTTGGTCTTGCTGTCTCAATCCAAGTTGCTAAACATTTTATCATTAAAAGTAAAAGTTCCAACCAACCTTCTCGTATCCAAATATCAAAATGTCAAGAAGGCTAAAAAATATTATGAAGTTTCTTCACTTTTCTATCCATTTGTAATCCCCATCCCCTTCTTTTTGCTTATAGTTTTCTTCCCTTTATCTTAGAAGGGCTCAAAGAAAGAATGATGGAGAGGCTGTGACTGGGGCAACCCTTGGTCCAAGGGAAGTTAGAAGGTGCCATCATTTAGGGAATGGCTCCATCACTTCGTCTCACACAGCTGCTGGGTTACCACTGCAAGAGCATTTGATGTTCAAATGCTTCAAAGTAGGTCAGTTAGTACCACACTAAGGGAAAAACAATTAGGATATTAAAAGTATCTCTGGTTGTAGCTTTTAAGAATCTTTCCTGTTTTCATCCAACTTCTTTTGCAGTACTGAAATACCAGGATGGAAAGAAAAATAAAGTAAAATTTTAAATTTACTTATCTATAGATTTGTGATAAATAAATAGTTCTTGCAAATGCTACAGGATATAACTAACTGACTGTCTGTTAGGTTCTAGGAGAACATGTTACTATAGATTAGTCACATTGCAATATTTATTTTAAAGGTAAAGTTGAATGTCATGTTTTCATGTCTTAGTTTTAAAGCGAGGTGGTAAGGAGTGACTCTCCGCCTTCACCTTCCACAGATTTATGTGAAGCTCCTACTGGGCCTAAAGCACTTTCCTGGACCTGTGTGGACATACATGTATCCATGGAAAGTTGTGATAAAGCCCTGAATTCATCACATATCCAGATAAAAATAACAGAGCTCTTATTGTAAGGACTGCGCCTAGGCTTGTGTCAGCTAACAGAACTGATTTTGCTAAGTAAAAAAAAAAAATCTAGAAGACAAGGAAGTCCCATCAAATTTAAGTAAAAACTAGAGGGCACTTGAGGTGTCCACTCTACATGGTTGAGGACACTTCACCTGAGACTCAGAGCATTGCTGTCTCCCCACACTGATGAGAAGGCAGAGAACCCTCAGGCTCAGGAATAATGGAAACTAGCTTTCCTTCAATGTCCACAGAACAGCTTGTAGAACTAAATCAGGCTAAGCATATGCTTAATCTTATTAACTTTTAAAAATAACTTCTGTTTATTTAAATCATGAAAGATATTTATGGAAAAGGGCACATCTTTATAGCAGTTCTTTTAGTTTATATTTCCCTCACAACCACCTGCTAATTGTTATAGTTGTGCTAAAATATAACTTTGAGCTTGTGTACTAGAATGCCTCCAAAATATTGTTACCAATTAGTCATTCATTTCTCCTAGTTCACAGCCAGTTCCCTTTTTCTCCTTCAGGTTTTCGTTTAGTTTTATCTCTGATACAAACAGATATTATATATATGAAAGAAGATGTTTTTGAAAGAAGATATCCAGTTGCTATGGTTGTTTCGGCGTTAGGTCACTAGCTATATATATATTAGAGGCCCGGTGCATGAAATTTGTGTCCCTCAGCCCAGCCTGCACCCTTTCCAATCTGGGACCCCTTGAGGGATGTCTGACAGCCTAAATGCTACTTAACATAGACTTCTCCAATTTACTTAACAAAATCAGTCATTTGAAACACATGCAAGAACATGATTTTCTGTTATGCTAACAATAAAACATCCTGTCACTGTTCCAAATATGTAAAAAACCATATTTGACGAGTTCTCTCATTGTATCCTGCTAATTTATGATGAATATAATAACCACTTGTCTTGTTATCCAGTTCAACCCACCCACATCACCTTGATCCTAGAAAATCTATTTAGAGGTAAATTAACTATGAGCCAGGATTGAAGGCACTGAGTTAGTATTTGTGTGGATTTCATGCATGGCTCCTCACTTTTGCATGCAAGGCACCTATGTCATTCCTGATGTTTATATTTTACTGACCTGAATCATGAAGTTAACTCATGTGGTTTTTTCCCTCATAAGTGAGATTGGTTGTGGCTTCATCAAAATTCTTTCTATTGTGTAAGACAAATCAATATATTTCTGTCTTTGCTCTATTGGCAAGAAAAACACACATGACAACTGGAAGCTGTAGCAAATTTCATTAGTCATGCTGCTTTTAGACCAGCATAAACCTCCCATTGGGATACTGGGAGGAGACTGGGAGGGAGAAGAAAAAAAGTCTACAGAATTGGCTTTTTTTTTACTTCATTAGTCTCCTTACAGATTTTATTTTACCCATTAATAACTATTCTTGTTTATCTCTCTGCTATCTGTAAACTGTACACTTTTTATTGAATTTATTGGTAAACATCCTATCTAATAAAGAGGGAATATGCTAATTGACCCTCACACCATCACAAAGATGGAAGTGCCCACAGCCAATAACAAGGAGGGAATATGCTAATGTACTGATCCATCCTCAAAAATGGTGGCGCCAACAGCCAATAAGAAGGGAATATGCTAATTGACTTCCCCGCCCTCAAAGATGGCGGCGCCCAGTTTCCTCAGTCAGACAGCTGCCCAAGATTCTGGCAAGTCTTGGATGGTGGCTGCCCAGCTGCCCAGGGCCGCCTGAGGCTCAGGTAACCAGGGTCGGCCGAGGCTTGCGCTACTGACAGTGGCAGCAGCAGAGGTGTGATGGGGCATCACCTTCCCCTAATCACCAGATCACCTCCCGCCCCTGAGGGCTCCCAGACTGTGAGAGGGGACAGGCCTGGCTGAGGGACCCCCCTCCAGTGCATAAATTTTCATGCACCGAGCCTCTAGTTGGTTAATAAAATCATAGTTTTCAGGTGTACCATTCTATAATACATCATCTGTATATTGTATTGTGTGCTTACCACCACAAGTCAAGTCTCCTCTCATCACCACTTCTGGGAAAATATCCAAAGAAATCCAAAACACTAATTCAAAAGAATATATGCACCCCTATGTTCATTGCAGCATTATTTATAATAGACAACATTTGTAAGCAGCCCAAGTGTCCATCAGTAGATGAGTCCATAAAAAAGCAATGGGACATTTACACAATGGAATAAACTGCACAATTTTGATAAGAGGATTTCAATTTGCCTGAAGCACATGGATATGGCTTCACTGCTGATGGAGGACAATACTGACAAATGGCATTTAGTGACTTATTTAAAAATCATTTGCTGTGAAATGGAATTAAGAGCCACATAGGCTGTTTGGACACTTGCCATTATTTTTCCTTAGCATGAAAATTGGAAATTGCTTAAATGTCACCCTATTTTTAAGGACATGGGGGGCTGTCTATGGTGCTAATATTTGTTAATATTACAGATTCATTGACCATGGTATTATCAGTCATTCAATGTCCAAGTTAGTGATAAACAGAAAGCTGCATATTGTGATAACAAGTACTTATTTAAAATAATTATTTCATTCTTGTTGTGCATCAAGTAATATAAATTCTTCATTGATGTAATCATTAAATTCTTACAAAAATCCTGTGAGGAAGAATTCTTGATTATCTCCATTTAATAGATGAGCAAATGGAGACACAGGTAGATACAAGGTTGTGCACCTACTGAGTTGTGGAGACAAGGGTGGGACCGAGACACTGCTCCCAGCTGTCACACTCTTCGGCCACCAGTCCATGGCTGTCAGTCATGTCTGATGAGGCCATAAGAAGGTCACCACATTGTGTGTTTTCAGGCTTCTTTGGGAGCTTGCAAAATGAGGAAAGCTTCACTAGACTCAACCAGCTAGGCTTACTCATCCCTTTAACAGGAGAGCTATAAAAGATTTCTAACCTACCTTTCCAAAGTAATGTGGGTTTTATCACACACACACACACACACACACACGTGTGTGTGTGATAAAACCCACATTATAGTACTTGCAAGTACTATATCTATATACTATATCTCTATGTGTTTGTCTTAATATGCGTGTATATACATATATATTTTGTCAATATAGATATATCAGAGAAAACAATAACAACAACTTACATCTATTTTGTATTTATTTAGTGCTAGGTAATATTCCAAGAACTTTATATCAATACCTTATTAACCTTCACCACATCTGTACTAATTTGGTGTTTTGATTTTCATTCTTATTGTAAAGCCAGGGAGACTGAGGCTCACAGTAGTTTCATGACATGCACAATGTCTTCTAATAGTCAAGCTAGATTTTAAACACAAGAAGTCTAGCTCCTGGATCCAATAATCCAACACTAGTTTGACTACAATTTCTATTTCCTATAATATTGGTAATTAATGATGGATCAGAAAACATGTGAAAAACCTATAAGCTAATTCCTCAAGTTTAATGTCTCCAACGTGTGTAATGCATTTTTTTCAATTGTGAACTTGCATATTGACTATGACCACTATGCTAGTTAGTGTTCACCAATGGAAACACTAACACAGTAATAAAGCTTATCGTACAGCAATTCCTGTTGTGCAGAGAACTGAAGATACATGTAACGGAAGATCAGACTGCTGTTAGTGTCTGTTCCAGCAGATCAATGCAAAGGTCGATAAGAAAGAGAATACCTTAGCTAATAACTGGAATGGTTGCTATGCGTTATTTTTTTTTTGTAACCAAGGAGAAGCTTGGCTCTGCCATTGCATCTGCCATTTTAACTGAGCCTCTTTCAGAAACTGTATTTGAAAGCAAGTGTTTTTTTCTCCGTTAGCTACATTCTCCTGCAGTGTCGGTAGCAAGCTTTTAGGTATTTCTTCTGACTGCTCTTCAACCCCAAGTGATTTCACCTCGCCTGTCACCACTCACAGGCAACCTGCACTTCGGGGTCAATGCAGGAGAGATTTCATCACATCCTGAGAGGCATGGGCATATGGGTTCTCCTGACAGCTAAGATTTATCACTTGGAAAATATAACTCTCTTGCCTGTAAGTACAATAGTCATATTTTCTGAATCAAAAAAAAAAAAACAAAACCCTGCAGCTGCATCATCCAGCATATATTCTGATAATAAGATGAAATATATAATATTAGACCTGTCCATAAATTCTATGCCACATGATTAGGGGGGCAGTGTGAACAGCTGGAAGCTCCCAAGGGCAATCCCTGATGTCCTTGTTTGCTTTCTGTAGTAGGAAAGGAGAACTAAAGGGATGAAATGGCTCTCCTAAAATTTGGGCTGAATGGCGATCACATCTCTCTTCCCTCATCTTCCTCTGTCCTTTTTTTCTTTTTTCTCCTCACAATTACTGAGCACATTTTTGTCAGCAGAAACTTTATTAAGCACAGATGGAGTAGAGATGAATATTATACTACTTCTGAATTCACAGTCTACTTTGAGAAAGGTATCTAATATGCCATTGAAAGATGGTGTTCCACGAGGAACATGGAAGAAGGAGCACAAGGTCGAATGGCATTTGAGAAAATGAGGTTAAATTGGCTTAAACATTCATGGAGGGAAAGGATGCATATACTAGTAAACTCCAGGAGTAGGTCAGTCACTCCAGGGAAGGCTGATTCCAAGGGCACTGAACTTGTTTGGCAACTCCTTCCATCTCTGAGTTATTCTTTCCTTTCTACTGGCTTCATCCTCAGACAGGATTCCTCTCTCTAGAGATAGTTATAGGTGTAGACCTTGTAAGCCTAGCAGAGATGGAATTATCTGGTTCATAATTCCAGAAAAAGTCCCAGGCTTTATGTTTATTGCCATAATTTGGTTACAGGTCCAGTCCTACATCAGTCAACAACCCTGGAGGTGAAAAAGTTTGTCCCTCACACTTCAGTACTGATATCCACCCTTCAAACTGTCATAAAAACACAGGCCCTCTCAGGGGTTACCTTTGAAGAGCTGAAGCAATGGAGCAGCCTTCACAGTGGAAAACCATGTACCTCCCGGCGTACCCCTTATTTTTCTGCCGCCTCATTTACCACACAGCTTTCTGGGACTAACGTTGAGTCTATCTGTCTTTGGCTATCTATTGATACATTGATTATTACTCCATGGGCTATATAACTGTTTTTATTGAATCAACAAAAAGATAAATAATTATATATTGATGGCTTAGGAAAAAAACAAGTAAGATATTTATTTACTTATACTTTTAAAATCTTTATTGTTGAAAGTATTACAGATGTCCCCCCTTTTGCCCCATTGACCCCTTCTAGCTCACACCCACCCCACACCCAAAACCTTTTCTTTTTTAGTAATGTTGTTATATTACTAATTGTATATTTGTAATTTTTTCAAATTTTATTTTTCAATAAAAGTTTACATTCAATATTATTTTTTATCAGTTTCAGTTGTATAGCATAGTTAGACAATCATATACCTTACAAAGTGTTCCCCCTGATATTTCAACTGGCAACATATATATTTATTACAGTACTAGTGGCCCACTGCATGAAATTCGTGCATATTAAAAGGGGATTAATTAGATAAAATATTTTAATATTGCTATTTGCCCTTTCTTTATAATAGAAGTGTCAGAGATTAGAGAAAATTAGTAAAACGTATATGAAAATCTTCCTCCTGTCAGAGTCTGGGGTGCACCATGGAACCCAGAGTCAAGTCTTCAACCACCCACGTGCACCTCAAAATCGCTCGAGACCCAAACCTGGACAGCCCCCCTTCATTGGGCTAGATCCAGACCCGGCCAGTCCCATCCTGTCAATCCCTGCCAGGTGGGGGTGCAGCCTCAGGTCCCCTGGGTACCAGGGCAGGGGGGCATGGCCTGAGGTACCCCATCAAGCCCCGCTGGGTGGAGGGAGTGGCCTGTGATCCCCCAGCCTGGCGCCGGGGCAGGGGACACAGCCTGAGGTCCCCTGGCCTGGTGCTGGGGTTGGGGGCATGGCCTGAGGTCCCCTGGCTCAGCACCAGGGTGGGGGGGCACACCTTGAGGGCCCCCATCAAGTCCTGCTGTGTGGGGGGCATAGCCTCAGGTCCCCTGGCCTGGGGCCAGGGCGGGGGGCATGACCTGAGGTTCCTCGGCTTGGCACCAGGGAAGAGGGTGCAGCCTGAGTTCTTCTGGCCTGGTGCCAGGGTGGGGGAGCAGCCTGAGGTCTCCCATCAATCCCTGCCGGGTGAGGGGCGTGGCCTGAGGTCCCCCGTCAAGCCCCATGCAGGAGGTGGGTGGGTGCGCAGCCTCAGGTCCCTGCTGATTGCTCCTTAAGGATCGTTATGGGAACTTAGCCTCAGCTGTGGGTGCAAATTGACCGGAGTGACGGTCAATTTGCATATTCCCTCTTTATTATATAGGATTATTGGCTATATGCTATACTTTATATCCCCATGACTATTTTATAACCACCAATTTGTACTTCTCAATCTCTTATCTTTTTCACCCATTCCCCCAACCCCCTTCCCCTCTGGCTACCATCAGTCTGTTCTCTGTATCTATGAGTCTGTTTAAATTTTGTTGATTTATTGTGCTCTTTAGATCCTGCATATAAGTGAAATCTTATGGGATTTGTCTTTTCTGACTGATTGAGCATAATACCTTCCAGGTCCATCCATGCTGTAGCAAATGATAAGATTTCATTCTTTTTCACGGCCAAGTAATATTCCATTGTATATATGTATATATGTACAACATCTTCTTTATCCCTTCATCTATTGATGGGCGTTTGGGTTGCTTCTATATCTTGGCTATTGCAAATAGCACTGCAATGAACATGGAGTGCATATATTCTTTCAAACTAGTTTTGAGTTTCTTCAGATATATTCCTAAAAGTGGAATTTCTGGGTTGTAAGGGTATTCATTTTTAATTTTTTGAGAAAACCCCGTACTTTTTTCCTCAGTGGTTGTGTGAATCTGCATTCCCACCAACAGGCACTAGGGTTCCTTTTTCTCCACATCCTCACCAGCACTTCTTGTCTGTTAATTTATTGATGATAGCCATTCTGAAAGGTGTGAGGTGACATCTTTCTGTGGTTTTAATTTGCATTGATCTGATGATTTGTAATGTTGAGCATCTTTTCATATGTTTATTGGCCATATGTGTGTCCTGTTTGGAGAAGCATCTATTCTTGGCCCATTTTTTAATTAGATTGGTTTTTGATGTTGAATTATATAATTTCTTTACAAATTTTGGATATTAACTCCTTATCTAATGTATCATTGGTGAATGTTTTCCTATTCACTGTCTTTTCATTTTGATTGTGAATTTGATTCTCACTTTTCTGTGGAAAAACTTTTTAGTTTGAAGTATACTTATTTTTGCTATCAAGCTCCTACCTACTACTCTCTTTCTACTGGTCTTTTATTTGATTAAAGCAACAAGAACAACAATGATAATAAAACTTTATTTGATAATGCAACCTAGTATGTAATGATAAAATAACATTTTGGGAGAAAACAGATAAAACTGAAGACACTTCTTGATATGAGAACATTAATATTTATGAATATCTTTGATGTAACATTTATATTTGCTTTCTGTGGGTAACAGTAATAACAATGATCTATGAGTATGCCAGTAATATTTCTCAAATATTGAAAAGAACAACACATTTTTAATTCTTTCTGGCGAGAGCAGAAGGTTCTCTTTCCTGTCATTTCAATCATGAGCATTACCGTGTTTCTTTTACCCAGTCCCTGATCACAGCATCATTTGAATGGAATGAACTTTGCAACATCTTAATAGCCATGAATTCCAGTAGAGTGATACTCTTATTGTTTCAGAGTGATGAGCATCTATCTGCTTAGCTCTAATTTTAACATACTCTAAAGAATGAGATTCCACAAATTTGTGCCATATACCAGTCTGCCTAGAACAGTTCTCATCACTCATGCCTTCCGTATGACTCCTGCTGTAGTTTATGTGGATCTTATTTTAAGGAGATTCAGAAACTGCTTCTATCTGATGTCAAAACTATCAAATAAAAGAGAAAATCTCCTTCTAATCATGCCTTTGATATGAAATAAAAGTAGAGGTCTTTTGGCAGAATTTATCTGGGTATTATGTGTGGAATATGTGTGTGTCTGTGTCTGTCTGTCTGTCTGTCTGTCTGTCTGAATAGATTGTAAATTCAATTCCCACTTTCATCTAGCTTGTAAGGGTAGTGGACATCATCATTCATGTTTCACTGAGTGCTTGTGGTGTCCCAGGTACTCTTCTAACCAGGCAGACAAAGATTATGCTTTCATGAAACCTGCATTCCAGTGGGGAGAAACCCACTAAACAAACAGATAAGGAAATGTTTATAATATCTGAGGTGATGAAAATATAGAGGGAAAATGTAACAGAATGTGGGAGTATGGAGTTCCCAGAGTGCGAGAGAGGCAGGATTCACTTTCTACTCTGTGCAACAAAACCACAACTTTAGTGGCTTAACACACATTCATTACGGTTTCCATGAGTCACGGGTGCAGGCCTGGCTTCATGAGTTCCCTGCTTCAGTCTCTCAGGGCTGCAATCGAGGCGTCCACCAAGGCTCCGTGGAGAAGAAGCTGCCTCCAAGTTCACTCATGCTCTCAGCAGAATTAATTTTATTGTGTGTCAAAGGATTCGTGACAGCTCACTTCCTCAAAATCAGTGATACGGAGGGAGATTCTAGAATGAGCTGGCCATGGAGACAGTTTTATCTGTTGTAACGTATTGTGACAGTGATATCTTGTCATCATTCCCATCATCAGTGTCTTAGAAGCAAACCACAAGTCTCTCCAAATGCAAGGGTGTAGGGCGCAGCTATAGGGTTAAGTCTGCTCCCCTCTTAAGCAAATGTGATGGTGGTAATTCATTAGGATAGTTTTATTTTAGGTGCCTGTCCTCACTGTTAAGCCATTTTTCTTAATAGCTAATTAAATGTCACGGGAAGTATTAATAAAGGGAAGATTTCACTTCTGAAAGGCTGCTGGCATATCAGTCTCTCCAGTCGTGGGGTCATCATGGTGCAGGTATAAATGTGCAAC
The DNA here is from genome assembly GCA_004026665.1 of Murina feae. NCBI lineage: Eukaryota > Metazoa > Chordata > Mammalia > Chiroptera > Vespertilionidae > Murina > Murina feae. The sequence continues at coordinate 18,744 of PVJC01029219.1, forward strand.
TGGCTTAAAGAGCACAGTGATTCTTGTCTTGTCACAGTGTGGCCAGATGTGGGCAATTATATTTGGTCTGTGTTTAATAATGTGTTGTTGACTTGCTAGTCCACATTCTTCTCTGATCATTAATTTTTATAAGATTTTATCCTTTGAATCATCCTCATGTGGTATGTTATAGCAGTGCTTTCTTGCCACTACATATTTTAAGCTTAACAGAACACAGAATCATGTTGTTCCCATGGAAACCTTCAACCACTGCAGGACGACAGCCTTGGTTTTTTGACTTCTATTGTATGTGGGCTAGTGCCCTGTACTAGCCTAGTCTAATCTCCAATGCCCCTCACATGAGGATACAGTTCGCCTGGAGGTCATTAAAGTTCATTATTTTTTTAATTTTTTTATTTGTCCCTTGGCTTGATTCTTACTATTATGGTAGGAAAAAGGTAGACTAACCCATTGCAATGAACCAAAACACAGATTCTTCCTTGAATATGAGCAGCTCCTGGGGCAATTTCTATAACATTTACCATTCATTCACTCAGCTGTTATTTACTGAGTAGCTATATTAGGAGATACGCTATTATAGGGCTTGGATTTACAGTTGTGAACAAGACAAAAATTCTGACTCCATGAATGTGTAGATAAAGAAGCCAAAGAAAACAATGAAACTGAAAGCCATCAAGAAGGTGGCTGGCTCTGCGGCACGGGTCATTATTTTCATTCAGGTCATCGGGGACACTTCTCTTGAGTAGAGGCATTTGAGTAAAGGCTTGATTGGAGTGAGCAAATGAGTTAGGCAAATACTTGAGTGTAGTTAATTTAGGAAGAGGAAATTGCAAATGCACATGCCCTGAAGTGGAACAAATTTGATATGCATACACTTGAAATACAGCAAGAAGCCAGCATCCCAGTACCTGGCAAGTAAGTGATGTGGAGGTGGAGATAAGAAGATGGATGGGGATTGCGGATGAGATCATATAATGTCGCATAGGGCACACTGACAACATTGAATTATGAAGGACTTTGAGGAGTGATGTGGTCTAATTTATGGTTTCCAAAAGATTGTTCTATTTGTAGTGAGAACAATAAACTATATCAAGGCAAGAGTAGAATACCAATTAGAATGTGCAATAGAAGAAGGTTGAATGCAGGGTAGACCTGAAAGACAGAGCCAGTGGGACTTACGGTTGTTTTGAGCGCTGATTGTGAACCAAAAGAGTTGATGAGTAGAGTATTGTCCTGAGTATATAGGTGAGCGATGGTGCCATTTACTGAAATGCATAGAGCTGAGGAAGAATGGTTTTGCGAGGAGGTGGGGTGGGCCAAGAGTTGTGACTGAACTTGTTAAGTTAGAGCTATCCAGTGAGACACCCAAGTCTTGAATTTAGAGAAGTTTGTGCTGGGATGTAAAGCTGTGATTCTGGGAGACACACCTCTAAGGAAATGATGTGTATAAATGGCTGAAGCTGGCAATGATGCGGTGAGGGTTTCTAAAGATATCACTCCCCCTTATACACCAATCAACTTTAGATGCGTCAGTAATCGATTACCACAATAATGCTGCATTAAAAGCAACCCCCAAACCTCAGAGACACACAGCATGGAATTTATTGTTCACGTATCTTTGGTCTGTTGGTGGTTAGCTGGGCATCTTGGCCAGCCTCGACTGCACTCACTCACAGGTGTGCAGGTTGGCTGGCTGTCAGCTGGAGCTTCTGAGGTGACTCAGCTCTGCTCCATATGTCTTCTCTCATTGTCCCCACATAAGCTGGGGCTCTTAGCAGGGTGACATCAGAAAGACAAAAGTAAGTGCACTCCAAGAACAAGCCCGTGAGAAGCCTCAGCTTTCATCAGACTCATGAGAAAGTGTCAAGGGGCAGGTGCCTTACCTTGCCCACAGTGACCACTACAAAAACATAAGGAAAAGGTGTGGACACGAGGGAGGTGAAGAATTGGCCCACATCTGCAATTCATCACACAGGCTAACGAGGCATTCTAGCCACACCCTCTTGACTGGCTCAAGCTTTTCTTGAAAGTACAAAAAACCACACTTTGAAAATCATGTAGTTGTGTATTAAAATTCCACCCCATCTCTTGATTCTCTGCGATGCCTTCAACTACAGGGCCACACTGTAATGTCTATTTTGTTAAGGCTGTTATAAGGATGAAATAAGATCTAAAGTTCCTAATGTATAGTAAGCACTTGATGAATGAAAGATGCGACCACTGTTAGTAGAGCAGGTGCTGTTAGTATCATGAAACACAACCGTTAGCCAAGGCAGTTTTCAGCCCCAAGAGTAAAGTCATGCAACCATGACAAGATTAAATCTCCAAATTATAAATGTTTAAAATAAAAATGCCTTTTACTTCCGCATGTGAGTTACTCTCTGGTAGTCACTGAAGCTCAAGGTTTATCTTTTTATTTTTTGTTTTAAAGTAGATATTTTCAGTCCAGGTACAGATCTGTGTCTGGGCCAGAAATGTATCTTGTGCTTAAATCCAATATACTATGCAGTAATCTTTTTATTTTTTAATGTTCATAAATATCAGATGGTACAAGTCATTCTGTAACTCACTATTTTCCATCCAAAATTATATCTTTTGATATCTACCCTTTAAAATTATTATATTTATTGAGGTGACATCTAAACTAATAAAAGCGAAATATTAAAATTAACCGTTTCTCCGAGACAGGATAAGCCACGCCCACCAGCCAATCAGAGCGGCTGTATGCAAATTAGCCCAGCCAACATGGCGGCCGCCACTCCTGGACCTGAGTAAAGGGCAGTTTCCATTGCAGCAGGAGCGAAAGTGAAGCTGCTGCCTCTCCACTTAAACTGGCTCTAGCGAAACACAGATTTGAAACATTTGAAACAATATAACAATCATAGAATCCTCAGGAGCTGAAGGACACAGCAGCCTGGGCCTCACCAGTAAAAGTAACAATTGTTTCATTATAGACGCTGAGAGGTGAGGCAGAGGAGGCTTCGTTAGTAGTTAGAAGGCCGCCTTAAAGGAACAGTGTATCAATTATAGAAGATAACCCCAGGCCTTAAAGGAACAGCATCAATTATAGGAGACAAATCACAGAAACCTGTGTCCAGCCAGCCTTGCTGGGATGTTGGGTCAATGGGAGCTGTGGGCAGCCTTAAAGCCCCTCACCCAGGCTGGTCAGGCACGCCAGCAGGTGGGCATCCTCCGAGGGGTCCCAGACTGCGAGAGGGCACAGGCCAGGCTGAGGGACCTCCCCAGTGCACAGAGCGGCTGCAGGGCGGGACAGCGCAGGACCCAGGACCGGTGCGTGGGAAAGAGGCGGCAGGGTTGGAGGGGCACCGGGAAGCAGGTAAGAGGCGGCAAGGGGCTGGCAGCCTGCTTGGTGGGCTTCCCAGGCCCTTTGCGGGG
>PVJC01029220.1:0-22002 GCA_004026665.1 Murina feae
CACACACACACACACACACACACACACACACAGAAGGTGCCTGGCAGACTGGGGCCATCATAGGACATCCACTGAGGGGTCCCAGACTGTGAGAGGGCACAGGCTGGGCTGAGGGACTCCCTCCACCCCGAGTGCACAAATTTTTGTGCACTGGGCCCCTAGTTTACCATAATGTTAAGTTTTCATGTCAATTCTGAGTTCTTCTCATTGGACTGAAATAAGAGAAGTGACCCACATTTACCAACATAAATCACCATTCTGCTTGTCTTTATGAGCACAATATTGTGGCTGGTATGGTGCTTAACTGGTGAGATAAAAGGTATTAAACATATTTTAGGGTACCTCAAGAACTTACAATCACTATTCCATATATTACTTATAAGAGGGTTCATTGAATGCTTGCTGAATGAGTTAAGAAAATCTGTAATTTATGACCAATTATTCTCATAAAATTCATGTCCATATCACATATGTGCAAACACTCATAAAAGCTATATCAGCACCTACTATTTTAAGTTTACATTAAGCATTTGAACGTAATATTAGTGCTATTGCTTATTATTGAAAGTGGTTTTGTGATAGTAATAACAAGAGTTTACTATCTGCAAACTAGAACAGTCTTGCCTGCCTGACTGATCGTAGATGCAAAGAGAACACCTTAAAAATTAAAAAAAAAACACACACTTTAGAGCTTCTGTGTTCACTAGTATAAAAATAATCTTTAACTAATTATAGTTAAACCATAGTGTTAGAATGACAGTTTTGTTTTCTTAGTGCATGACCTCTACACACTGGAGATATCAACTACGTAGATATTCTAAGGGTGATTATCAATAGCCATTGGTCTCTTCCCCCTGAAAATTTGCCTAGAATTAATCACCAAGGCAGCATATCCTTACTGTTTTTACAGAGTGCTAATCTCTACATATGAGTGTCAAGTTGAATAAAGAAGTGGGAGGGTAATGTAATTCCTTATTAAAAGAGTCTATCAATCAGTCAAGAAAAATTATAAAGGTAAAATAGAATGGTAATTTTTGTCAGGTATTTCAATAGTATAAGCCATTTTCTCTCCTGCAAGACACTAGCAATCTAGTTGGGTAATGGACTCTGACACAAATGAACCAATTCAACAGCAGTGTAATACCACCCACTTTAGTTTTAAAATATAACTGTATTAAAGTCCATAATTACAACTAAATCTATAGAAAAATATATAATAAATACATATAAGTATCTAATCTAATAAAAAAGTAATATGCAAATTGACCCTCACTCTGTTACACCTAAGGCACGCCCACCAACCAATAACCACACCCACGAACCAATCAGAGCGACTATATGCAAATTAACCCAGCCAACATGGCAGCCAGCAGCCACAGAGCTGGAATAAGCAGGAGGCTTGCTCTGGTGATGGAGGAAGTTAAGGTTCCTGTCTGCCTAGGCCAGCTATGGCCTCTGCTCAAAGCAACAAAGTTTCAATTATAGAAGATAAATAAACCCCAGAAAACTGCTTCCAGCCTTGGGCTCAAGGAAGCACTGAGAGCCTGGGTTGCCAGGGGCAACCCGACCTGGGCTCTGGTTAAAGAAACAAAGTTTCAACTTTAGAAGTTAAATAAATCCCAGATACCAGTTTCTAGCCAGGCTCGCTGCAAACAGCCATTAGCCCCTCACCCAGGCTGGCCAGGTACCGCAGCAGGGACCCCCTCCCTGAAGGAGATGTGGCCAGCCTGAAAACGGCCCTCAACCCCTCACCTAGGCTGGCCAGGCATCCCAGGGGGGGACACCCATCTTGAAGGGGCTGTGGCCAGTCTGCAAACAGCCATCAGCTCCTCACCCAGGATGGCCAGATATCCCAGCAGGGACCCCCACTTTGAAGAGACTGTGGCCAGCCTGCAAACAGCCATCAGCCCCTCATCCAGGCTGGCCAGGCACCCTAGTGGGACCCCCACCCTGATCTGGGACACCCTTTAGGGCAAACCAGCCAGCCCCCACCCATGCACCAGGCCTCTATCCTTTATAATAAAAGGGCAATATGCACATTGACCCTAACAGCAGAACCACTGGGAATGACTAGTCACTATGACACACTGACCACTAGGGAGCAGATGCTCAATGCAGGAGCTGCCCCTGGTGGTCAGTGCGCTCCCACAGGGGGAGCTCTGCTCAGCCACAAGCCAGCCTGCCAGCTGCCAGCACAGCAGTGGTGGCGGGAGCCTCTCTCGCCTCCTCAGCAGAGCTAAGGATATCTGACTGCAGCTTAGGCCTGCTCCCCACTGGCAAGTGGACATCCCCTGCGGGTCCCTGGGCTGCCAGAGAGATGTCTGGCTGCCAGCTTAGCCTCAATCCCCCCCAGGGTGGACATCTCCTGAGGGGTCCCAGATTGCTAGAGGGCACAGGCCCGGCTAGGCAACCCCCCCCCCCCCCCCCCCGCCGAGGGCACAAATTTTTGTGCACCGGGCCTCTAGTATTCATAGAAGAAAGGAAAATTATCAATGGAGCAACAAATATAGTAGTACCTAAATATATTATCTCCCTCTTATAATTAGAACATATTAAACTTACCATGTAACATTTTTGCCTAATACCTAATACTTTTTAAATATTTGAAATTATAGCTAATTTGGGTAACTTAGACTCATTAAATTTACTGGGATGATATTGGTTAATGAGACCATATTAGTTTCAAGTATATATTAGGCAAATATTTGATCATATCTGAGCAATGTTAATAAATTAAATTTATTTTATTTCACTCTCTTGTTGAGTTGCTTGTATATACTTGTGAATTTGGGCATAGTGAAGGTTAGGGCTAATTTTTAAAAGACATGTACAAATGTATGTAATGATCTTTATTTTATGTGTAAGTAAACAGATAATTGCCAGTGGCAAACTTGGATACACTTAGTCTTTATAGAGAGGCTTGTTTTGTGATATATTCTGATGAATTAGTGCAGAAAACTCAATACCAGAGTTCATCCATGTTCTTTCAGATATTTTTTTCCTAATGCCATAGACAATAACAAAATCACATTTAAATACTTTTGTAAAAAAGTGATTTCAGATATTGCTATGCCCTGACATGCTTTTTCTGTTTCTTCCATGCTCCAGGTATCCATATATTGAGAACTGTGTACATCAATCTTTGATAGAAAAGTTTCATTTATGGGGTAAAATGGCTTTTTTTTTTTCACCCAGGATTCAGTGAAGAGTGAAAATCCACCCAAGTGAAATTGAATGTATCATTGCAAATATGTTTTTCTTTTGTTAATCCTCACCAGAGAATTTTTTCCATTGAGTTTTAGAGAGAGTGGAAGGGAAGAAGCAGTGGGGGAGAAGGGGCAGGGAGGCAGAGAGAGAAACATAGATGTGAGAGAGACACATGGATTGGTTGCCTCCCACAGAAACACCAACTAGGGCTGGGAATCAAGTCTGCAGCGAGGAACATGCTCTTGACTGAAACTGAACCCAGGACCCTTCAGTCCCTGGGCTGATGCTCTATATTCTGAGCCAAACCAGCTAGGGTTGCAAAGATTTTTTAAGGTATATTTTTATTTCTAAAAATATCAAAGAAATCATTTACATACGATTAATGCTTGATCGTTTCACATTTTTAAGTTAAACAATTATTAAACACTTGCTAGTGATGAAATGCTGTACTCAGTACTTTATATTTGCCCTCCAAAGATTGTATTCTAGTGGGAAAACAGAATAATATGTGAGCATAGCATACGCTGGAAGGTTTCAGAATGCCTTTTATATGACCTTTTTTCATACATAAAACCTGTCTCAAGTAAAAATGTATCATTACTTGTATAAATGTATTATTTTCAGATTGTAAGGTCCATGAGAACAAAAAGAAGAACTCTCATTTTTACAGCCTTACCGCCAGGGTCTAGAATGGTATTTAACAAGAGTAGGCACTCTGTTCATTAAATCAATCACAAGTAATACGGGTTCTACGGAAGTTATGATTAGAAGGTAAGTTGAATTAGCTGAGCAAAATGTGTCTTGGAAGGAAAAGGTGGAAGTGAAAGAAGGGCAGGGGTAGGACACGTGTGACAAAGCTATGTCGGACTGAGCGAAGACCATCAGCCAAGCCATGAAGCGGGGTAGGTGCGAGACGCTGAGTGACAGGGTTCCTAACTCCGCGTTTCTGCCGATGAAGATGGGAGACTGGACAGGGCAGACCCCAGCATGTGACAGACTGCACATGCCTTGGTGAAGAGCTAACATCCATTCCTGAAGGATAAAGATGGCGTAAACTTGTATTCTTACTTCCACTGTTCATTCAAATAAACTACATAGATGTATTTTTTCACTGATCAAAGGACACTTCCACACTGAGCCACGAGGGTCTCTTGAACAAATAATGGATTGAACCCAAGAATGAAAACCTTTTGCTATGTCTGTTCAGGACAGGTTGAGCTTTATGAGTTTTTCACTAGGGACAGAGTAGCATTAAATCTGTGATTTAGCCATTTTTATGGTAGGAGGTTGACAAGAAATAATGAATGCAGTGTGATAGTTTATGAAGCAAATCCAATAAATTATATTAAATATAAATAAAATAGTCTCTATTAAACAAATATGCTATATTCAGTCTTTTCCTGTATCTATTATTTTATTCATTGCCATTTTAGTTTTATATTCTAATATTATGTTTCTCAGTTTATATTTATTCTCATTTTTACTCCCTACAATCTCATAATTGACATACTTTTAAATTTCTACCAATATGAGAGAGAGGTGAGAGAATTTGAGATTTTTTCATTTAAGGACCATTTCTACACCTTTTAAAATGTGTATATATTAAATTCCTGTTTAGACCTTCCCCCCCCCCCATTTTTATTTTTGTATTTTGTTCCTATGTCCATCAGTTTTTAGGGCTCTTTTTTTCTTTTTTATTGATTAAGATATTACATATGTGTCTTTATTGCCCCACTGCCCCCCAATTTGTGGTTAATATTCTATTTATTTTCTCCTGTCTTTTTCTATCCTGTGATTTTGCTGTTGGTGTTATTAGCGATGCAAGCTTTGAGTGCAGTAAAATACATCAATATTTTATTTTCTTGTCTTTCAATATTGAGTAATAGCTTTAAAAAATCCTTTTTCTACATCAATGTTAAAGAGGCACTCACCCAAGATTAATGTTGTACCTATATAGTTTAATTATATTACCATAGATCTATAATCCACTTGCAGTTTATCCTTTGTATGGTTTGAGATATGAATCATACCGGTATACAATTTGCTGAACAGATGTTTTGTTCAATAATTTGAGATTTCACTTATATGATATATAAAATTTTCATATATTTTTATTTCTGGGCTTTTTATGTAAATCCAATAATATATTTTCTTTCTATGTATCACTACTTAAATTCTAATTATAGAGACTTATAGAATGTTTTAATATTTGCTAGGTCTAGTGTCTTTTCTCAGTTTTTCTTTCTGAGTATTCTAACAACTCTTTCATGCTTGTGTTCTAATATGAAATTTATTATCAACTTGTCCAAGTATATACAACAATTTTGGTATATCTTTCAGGATGATGTTTAATTTATAAGGTAAATTAGGGAGAATTTATATCTTTACAATGTTGAATTATGTATAAACATATGCAAAGTTTTGTTTTGATAGAAACCAAAGAAATGGAGCACTATTTGGATAATTAATTATGTCAATTAATTAGTTTTCATATATAAAAAAAAATAAGTCTCAAATGACTTTCAGAACTTTCTAAGCATCTGTTAACTGTTCTTAGTGTTGCTTTATTTTGCTTTCGGGTTTTTTTTTGTTTGTTTGTTTTTTTGCTGTTAATGTAGTTCAAGCAATACAAAAAATACTTACTAGCTAATGTTCATAAATAATGCAAAGTATTTACCTACAAATATTGGATAGCCCAATCAATATTCCAGCTGAAACAAATTATCCTAGATTAGCAACTGATTATCTTAGCCTTTCTAAAATCGCTACCTTAAATTTTAATGGACTCTGAAAATAAAATGAGAGTTTAGAAATAGAAAAGGAATAGATTTAAACTATAATTTTTTCCTTATTACTTCTTTCTTCCTTTAGTATTTGTGACCATCATCTGCTCAGTTTCATATGAGACATGTTTCTCTTTTTAATCTGACTCATAATTCAATAATTATCTCACCTTAATTTAAATAGAAGAACTTTATGAATATTATCATTAATGCTAAATGGTGATTTCCTTGGGGCATATATATTTCATTTGAAAATGAACATAATACTGCAAGTAGTTACTTTTTACAGAAATATATTCATGCCAACAAATAATCAGAATGTAATGAATCCTATCTTAAGAATACGAACCAATTACTACCAGTTTAATTTAAATTGTGGTTATATGGCAGATGTAGACCACATGGATGTTTATTTGCTTTACATGCTCTGTATGTGTTTTTTTTTGTGCAAAATATTTAGAGTAACTGACTATCCAGGTTTGCCCAGGACTATCCTGGTTGAGCACCAAAAGGCAAATCCAGGAAACCTCTCAGTTTCAGGTAAACTGGAACAGTGGGTCACCATGTATTCTACAAAGAACTTCTATTTTAAGACAAAATAAAAATCCCTTTGAAAATTTAAATATTGCATTTAAACATTGGTCATCAAGTCAGTATAATACAGTGTACCTACATTTTGAGAAAAACTGTGTTTATGAATTCTATATCAAGAATTATTTCAAACTTGTTTTAGAAAGCACATTGGTTCAAAGAAAGAGCTTACTGCTTTATAACAAATATCTACGATGCAATCAAATGAATTTTGTTTTTCCAAGCCACTCTCTCTGTAAATCTACGCTGAATCAATACTTCTCGATTTGCTTTCAACCTGAAGGCTTTTGCAACTAATGCAACACAAGAGTGCAAACCACAGAGAAACAAACTTCTGAAGTTTAAACAACTTCAGAGTTTAGGGGGAGGGTATATGCCATAACCAATGCTTTGAAGAAACAAGAAACTTCTTTTCATATCACAAAAGAAGCAGAACATTCCACAGTGGCTGCTGAAATACTGTTTACATCTTTTCTCAACAGTGTCTATCAACTCTGATGAAATCATAAATCTCCATGAATTTGCTAGCACACAGCGTCACATTCTTGGGGTTCATTCAGACAAAGATCACCTTTCATATAGTAAAATGCAAGGACACTGTAAGACGTGTCTTGGGAGAGTTTCAAGAAGACAGGAAAAAAATTATGGTAAGCAAAAAACTTAAACTGGACCTTTTTCTTAAATTTGGGGGGTGAGCAATACTGCAAAGACAAATACCTGCTTTTGGAAATATTGCCACATTGGTAATTATTTTTTTAAAAAGAACAACCTTACTGCTGCAACAATTGAATAATTGTTTTATCTGTCTTTTGAATCAAAGCACATTGTTGAACATGCTACAAAAGATTCCACCTTGGCCCTCCGAAAAAATTCAAGACTGATAGGATACGTATAATCACTAAACTCCAAACTTCATGTATCTAAAGCAATCACATACATTGCAAAACCAAATCACCCTGCACACTCATTCGTCTAGAATCACGGGATGTTAAATTCTCTATGGCATTGTCCACCTTGCATTTCTGTTATTAAACCTTCCACTTCCTTCTTCTGCTGTATCAATCCCACCAACCCTACTGCCTAGATGGCTTTCTACCAAGGTCTGTAAACCACCTTGACATCTTCCTCACTCATGTGCTAAGTGAAATGTTCTGAAATTTTAATATAAAACACTTTCGGTGTTTACTATATATCTCGGTAATTATATATAAGAATATCATCACCTCACAATAATAACAGCTAGCTTTCAATGAACAAATTACATTGCAAACACTGTGCTAAAACATTTATTTTATAAAAACAGTTTTGAGGTAGTTCTTATTATATGTTGTTTCACATACAATGAAACCAGAAACATAGATGTGTGACATTATTTGCTTCATTCAGACAACTCAAAACGGTAGATTGGAAGCTATACACCAGAATTTACCACATTATGTGTTTTACATATATAATTTTTAACTTTCTTATCCAAAGGTAGCACTCAATATGGGTTTCTGTGGATGATGTTTAAAGATCTACTATCAGAAAATTAGAAAGTGTAGTGTGACAAGAAAAACCAGGCGATCTACTTGTCAGACCTCTCGCCATAAGTTTAACTATTTTGTGGACAAACAATACAGAGAGAGTGGTAAAGTAGAACAGGATTTCATTCACAAGGTGGCTTCAGGGTCCCCAGAAATTTCTCAAATCGTATCATTAAATTCCCTACAGAAAGACTTTAAAACCTTCTCAGCCGGCACAAGAACAAAGAAATTTTAAATAATAAACACACACGTGTATGCACATATATGTATTGTGTGTATGTATAGAATTATAAAATAGTATTCGATAGATGACAGGTAGATTAGCATTAGAAAAATAACAGGTAGATACATAAAAAACGTAGATAGAATATAGCAGGTAGAAAAATAGAAAGCAAAGCACCACGAAAAAGTGGCAGTGACTGTGATGTTACAAACGGTGGGTAAAGAGGCGATGACAAAAAAAGAAAAGAAAAGAGAAACACCCACAAATTACAGAAGAAAAATTAGTGTGCGTTTGGAAAGCACTAAAAACTCAGCCTCGTTAAAAGCATGCTTAGGGTATGAGTTCCTTTTATTACCTAACCTTGACAAAGAATATCAATTTCACTTCGCTTCAGTTTTTATTCAGTAAGGCAATTAGTTGAGCATAAAATATATGTATAATATACTTTTTTTTCTATGAAAGTAATAGCCACGAAAGGAGAATGTTTCTTTGAATTATATCTTCTCATTACCTCTGAGTATTTCCAAAATTGCTTATATTTTGCTGTATCGATACCCCAGTTATATATTTTTTTCTGTCAAATTTCAGTTACTCTCATTCCATCACCCTTAGAACAACGTACATGTCATTCCAAATCTTAAATATATGTGTGCATATTTTTTTTTATATTTTATTTCTATTGTTGGCATTTTTATAGATGTCCTATACCCACCCGCCCACCCCTTTTGGCCGCCTCCACCCAGACCCAGTCTGCCCTTCCCTCTGTCCCTCACCACATGGATATAGTTGCCTTTTTTGGTTTTGTATACATGCTTAATAGTTACTGTCTTTCTCAGATGTATTTCCTCTCTCGGTTCTGGCCAGATATATGAGCCAGATCCTGTTTTCAGACTGCTGGTGCTGCATTTGCTGTTTGTTTTCGTGTGCACGCGTTCATAAGCCGCCTTCTTCATGGTTCTTCGCATGCACCTCTTCGTCACTTTCAGGCTCTGTGTGCTTGTCCCTTCTGCCAGCATTCTCTCTGTGCTTTACAATCTCTCTCTCTATGGCTAGTTTTTCTTTAAGGACATTTATTTCTTATCTGTATAAAATCCATCTATCCTCAAGCAATTTCTAATTCCTTACGAAACTGAAATTCATTTCATTTTGCCTCAAGCTAAGTTTTGAGTTTTATGTCCTTCCACGCCTGGGCCTAAATGAGGCAGAAGCAGCATAATGAACTCGGACTGAATTTCAAGGCTGGCTTATGTGGCAAAGCAAAGGAACTGTGCTCCCCTATCGCAGGGTGACTGTTTCATAATAAAATACAAAGCAAGTGGTGAGAGAGTCACTGGTATCATGGAAATGGTTTCTCTGCTCTGGAAAACTATGCTGATCACAAAGCACCAGAAACACATTTTAAAATCTATTCTCTGAAATGCAAAGACTCCAAAACTACCTCTCAAAGGGAAATAGCTTTTGGTTAATACAACTTACTTCTATGTATTCTTTTTCTTTTTTTTTTCATTTTGATAGCTTACATTTTAATCTTGCTTCATATATCAAAAAGATATATGAAGTCAGGTTAGAAACATAATTACAAAGATAGTCATCAGACTTACTCCTTCTGGTATTCTCCCTGAAGCATACCCACAAATAAAAACTGTACTGGACAGGCATATAAATAGTGAATCCGCTGCTGCACACTCAGTCTTTATTTCAAGTGAAGGTTGATAACTGGATATTGTGTATATAATTAGGAACAGCTAATTTTGCTAGAGTGAAAATTGCATGAAAAATATTAAAGTTATTACAGATATTATGTGTTTTATTATTATCATCATTATTGTAGTATGTTAAAAGCTTATTATCATTTTGCATTGACTATGTGAAGATTAATGTAAATTCACAAATAATTATTGAGCACTATTCTAAATATGTATTCTTGAGCCCACAAGGATTTCATACTGCTTTGTATTAATTACTATGTAATGCAGTTCTAGACAGCAAACGTTTTAAAGAATTCCCTATAAATTATAGAAAAGATTAAAGGATGCTCAAAGCTTCTGTGCATTTTAATTGCTTTTAACCCATATTCCCACAGCCATATATGACATTAGTCTAGTTCATCAGCCTAGCTCTTTGCATCACGTTGCACAGTGAAGGGGACTGATGTAGTGTAGCATGGGACCTTATGAAGTGCAGTGGGAGGTAACCTATTCCACGTTATTTATTTAGAAAGCATGAGCGACTCCTTTGTCATGTTTCTCTATCATTGTTCCCATTGTTCCCTGATTTTTTGCTCCTGGTTCTAACCAATATTTACTTTCCTCATAACTGGTCTCTTCCTGTGTGCTGCGGTGTAATACCTGTGCCCTTTGGAAAGATGAACAGGACACTGAAAAGTTGCCCCTGTGTGTGGCTTTAGGGTGGAAAGACCTCTCTGATGATGATCCTAATCACTATTTCCTGGGTGCAGCTCAGGTGGGCAGAAGGGCTGCTTTGTCCCATCACTGGAGAACCACGAGGCGATGTGAAACAATCTGGCCTTCCTGAGATGATGGCTTACTTGTGGCCCTGTCCAGGGTAGGGTCAAGTTTTAAAATAGCATTTTGAGTATTTACCAGTAAAAATTATTACTAATATAGCCTGAAAACAGGAAATCGTGGTGTCCAATTATCTCATAATGTTGAAAATCTACTTATTTAAATATTTCTGGTTTTGCTTTTTTTTAGGTTGCCTGATGAAACAGTAAAGTATTCATTCAAGAGTGCTTAAACACACCTAAAACAGCAACTCTTTTCTGACTATTATATAGAAAATGGAAGGTTGTTTTTTTCTAATTAACCGTAAGTATTTGGTTTATAACCCATTTACTGGATCAGGTTACAAAAAAATACATCATTGCAACCCTTCTGAGAAAATGTGAGAAAACTCTAAGTCATTTATTTTGGCTGCTAAGTATTCCCCGCTATGGCACGCCATTCTATTACTCTCTTATTCATGTTTTCCAGTTTCTTTACGCTAGTAATGATGCTGTAATAAATAGCTCCGTTCCCATAATATTACACATTGGTTGCTTAGTTTGCATAAGATAGAAGTTCATGGGGTATGATTCCTGGGTCAGAGAGCATATGCATCTTTTGATTTAATGGATTCTCTGATAATGTTCCAAAATATCTGTACCTATTTGCATTTGCATCCACAATGCATTAGAACCAAAAACTCTTTAAGTATTTTCACACCAAAATTTTAAAAATTATGAGAAGTGAAAAAGACATGTCTTTTACTTTACAAGGGATTTCCCTGTTATTATTGAAAATTATTTTATGATTATTGATCATTTATATTTGCTGTTCTTAGAATGCCTATCTTTTGAGTTTGTTTTGTTTCCACCAAACATCTTGTAGGTTTGTTTTTTGTTTAATTAATTGCAAAGTTCCCACATTGTAAACTATATATCTGACCTATAGTTGCACTGTTTTTCTATCAATCTATCTTTTGCTTCACTTTGTTTAATGGTACACTTTATATAAAAATATTTTTTCACAGAATCAGGTTTTTTTAAATTTTTATTTAACTTACCTCCCAGAGTTTCCTCTGTCTTATTAACTTAAGTCTCTTATCCATCAACATTTATTTTTGAATATATCTGACTTAATGGTCAAACTATATTTTCTTCCAGATGGCTAACCCCATGCATCAGCAACTTTTACTAAATAATTCATTTCTCCATTAAACTGAACTGTCACCTAGACATGCATGTTTTAGTAACACTGCTAGAAAGCCAGAAAATTATCTCTTCAAGATTATAAAAAGACTAGGGCCCAGTGCACGAAATTTGTGCACAGGTAGGTGGGTGCAGTGGAGGTATGGGTGGGGTAGGGGGAGGGCAAGTGGGGAGGTCCCTCACCCAGACCTGCACCCTCTCCAATTCGGGAGCCCTCAGGAGATGTGCTACTGATGGCTTGGACCCACTCCACAAGGTTCTCTGCTCTCTGCCAGGCCTGTCTGCTCCACACCACAGAGATGGGCAAGCAGGTGTTGCTGGGCACTGCCTGCGGGGTCCCTGATGGCTCGTGCCCCCTCATCCCCTCGTTGGCAGCCATGGCCCCAGCCTGGCCTAGGCCAAGCGGCTGGGATTCCCGGGTGGGTCTGTCTGGCCATGCCCCCTGGTTCCCAGGTCCCTGCACTCCTTGGACCCCAGTGGCAGCAGTGCCATCTGATGGGGGGCTTGCAGCCACTGGGGTGCGGTGCTGGCCCACCCCACAGGCCGGATCCCCACTGCCTAGGACCCCACCACTGCCACCGCCACTGCCCACACCCGCCACCTCTCGCCCCACCCACAATGCTGCCCACCGTCAGGCATGCCTCACCCGCCACTGCTCTCTCTCTCGGTGGCTGCCGGCCTCCATCTTGGCTGGATTAATTTGCATACAGCCGCTCTGATAGGCTGGTGGGCATGGCTTTGGCTGGTGGGTGTGGCTTAGGTGTCCCGGAGAAACGGTTAATTCCAATATTACGCTTTTATTAGATTTTAAGGGTTTTTAAAAGTGTTATACAACTTCAAATTGTTTACAATGATTGAAAATAGTTAAACAATAAATATGGGAGACTTGCTTACCACTCATTCATAATTATGATTACCATAATTAAAATATCCTATCTAATAAAGAGGAAATATGCTAATTGACCCTCACACCATCGCAGATGTCAGTGCCCACAGCCAGTAAGGAGAGAATATGCTAATTGACTGCCCCACCCTCAAAGATGATAGCTCCCACAGCCAATAAGGAGAGAATGTGCTAATTGACTGCCACACCCTTAAAGATGGCAGTGCTCACAGCCACATGATGGCGGTGCCCAATCCCCTCAGCCCTGCCGGGATGGCAGGTATGTGGCAAAGCTGGGCCTGCCACTACCTTCGGAGTCCCCCAGTCCCTTTAGCCCCCCAGCCAGCCAGGGCCATCCCAAGGTGCAGGCAAGCCTCTGATGGTATGCCCAGCCACCCAGGGCTGGCCCTAGTCTCAGGTAACCAGAGCCAGCCGAGGCTTGCTCTATTGGCAGTGGCAGCAGCAGGGGTTTGATGGGGGTGTCGCCTTCCCCTGATCGCCAGGTCACCTCCCACCCCTGAGGGTGCGGGAGCCCCTTACACGTCCCGCGTGGTTCAGGGTTCCCGTTCAGGTTCAAGTTCTGGAGGAGGCCACACGCAAAATGAAGAGAGAGAGACTAGAAGAGAATCAATTTGGAATAATGGGGACCAGGCGTGGCATCTTTCCTCTAGTGGGTAAGATTGCCCACCACACAGGTCTTGCTCAAAGCTTTTATTAAGGCAAAGGGGAAAACAATTACATCCGTAACCTAAGGGCATGAAACTCCAACAACAAAGAGGCAATAAGAATTTACATATCAGTAACAGAGGTGGAGGGCTGCTTTAATTATCAAAGTCTCCATCTAAATGATGGGTGAATAGCTCCCCCACTATTCAGGGGAATTAAGGTTGACCAGCCTTCAGGCACATTTCTCTACTAAGTGACAATGACTGGTCTCCGGCATGAGGGCACCCTGACTATGAGAGGGGGCAGGCTGGGCTGAGGGACACCCCCCTCCAATGCATGAATTTTCATGCACCAGGCCTCTAGTTATATATAAATAGGTTTTTAATGAGGTGAAGAGCATTATTGTTTAGGATATTAATTTGCTTAGATAATTCCATGTTTGATTACTGGATTCACAAGTTGTAAGCTTTTTGAAAAATCTAAGATTAGTAACATGCACATTAATTAGACTAATTATCTGTGAAGCAGGAATCACTAGAATATAAACTTATGATGGAAAGATATTTGTAACAGAAATTGCTTCAAAATCCAGGATCTTCTCTCTTTTTTCTTGAAAAAGTTAGAGTATATTTCCACTGAATTTACTTCTGGCCAGTTGGAATGTGAGCAGAAGTAATAGAGATCTGTTCCAGCATAGACCATGAAAACCTCCTTTGGAAGCTTTTCCATGATCATCTGCCTCCTCGTAACTGGAATGGAGATAGTTCCGAGGGGGACCCTGAAATCCAATGTTAATCATG
Source organism: Murina feae (assembly GCA_004026665.1). Taxonomy (NCBI): domain Eukaryota; kingdom Metazoa; phylum Chordata; class Mammalia; order Chiroptera; family Vespertilionidae; genus Murina; species Murina feae. The sequence goes on from PVJC01029220.1 coordinate 14,389, forward strand.
CATGATTACCCGAGGGAGGACCACTCTGCCAAACCTTTTACTTGCCCAGCCCTGTTACATGAATTGGGAATAAAGTTGTATTACTGTCAAACCACATTATGGAAATTGTTTTGTTTTATTTTTTATTTTTCTAAGCAAGTTAGTCTATATTCTAACGGGTACCAATTACAAGTCAATCAATTTTCTGATGAGTTTCAGATGCATTGTTACCTCATTTAAATACTTAGGAAGACTCCAAAGGATATGGAATAATATTTTGGGAATTATAAATCCAAATGTGCAATATAATGTTATATGTTGATTACATAGCAATAAAAATAGAAATGTGCATTTTCAATTCTTCTTATGTTATTTTCTAATTTCTATGTTATTATTTTACCTAAACGTTTAATGAGTAAAATATTAGAATAGCTGATAAGAAAAACATTAAAAAATGATTAAAATGGCTCAAATTAAATGTATTTAAGAATGCTGAGCTGGAGGAGAGCTTGTATATTCATTAAACTCTTTCAACAGATGCTTCTTTGGTGCCTAAAGCAGTTTTCTAGGCACATTTTTCCAGACGCAAGATAAGGAGGTGATCCATTTATAATGAAAAGACAACATTTTACAGATGATAAACTCAGATATGTATCAAAGTTACAACACTAAGTAAATTGAAAACTTTCCCTGGGTCAACTTTTAGTTTACAACTAGCGAGTGATAAAAGTAGGATTAGAAATCAGGTGACTTAACTTGAATGCTTACCCTCTTACACAGAATGCTAACCTGAATCCCTCTTCATGCCTTTATATGGCCATCAATACACTCTACTAGACACAGCAACCTTAGCTGTGAGCATTGCCAATTTTCCAATAGGACCTTATACAATGATTCCTTAACTCAATCCAAGACACATTGGGCAAATCAGACTGGGAAGCTAGGTGAGGTACAAATATACCACAGAGATGTAGGAGCTGGCCAAACTTGCTCAGGAGAGTCTCAGAAAGTTTGCAGCTACTGCGGAGCTCAGAATAAGAGTCTAGCTAAAGAGTCTTGAGTCAAGCTATTAATGTACAGCACACCATTCATCATTACTAGAAAGCAGCCAGGAGCATGCTAGACATGAAAAAAGACAGTCATTTAAGAACCAGAAAAGTAATGAGAAACTAGGTAAGAACGTTTCACAGATCAAGTCCTTTTACAAGGCCATAAGCTGGCAAAACTACGAGGGCGATAAAAGCCGACTAAAGCAACAATGAAGGGGAACGTGTAAGGAAACCTCTCCTGAGCCAAAATGATGTGTGTTCACCTGGGGAGGCAGAAATATTATTTAAATGTAGTATTATTTACAATAGCCAAGATTGGGGAGCAGCCCAAGTGTCCATCAGTAGATGAGTGGATAAAGCAGCTACCACACATTGACACAATGGAATAGTACTAGAACATACAAAGGACGAGACTTTACCTTTTGTGACAGCGTGGATAGACTTGGAGAACATTATGGTAAGTGGAATAAGCCAGTCAGAGAAAGACAAGCACCATATGATTTCACTCACATGTGGAATTTAATGAACACTGAACTAACAAGCAAAACAGGGACAGACTCATAGATAAAGCAGGCAGACAGCTCTGAGTTGGTGGGTGGGGGGGGGGCGGGGAGGTGTGAAGAGATCAAGCAAAAAAGGGGAAAAAAGAGAAAGAACTCATCATGGACAGGAACAATGGTGTGGTGATTGTCGGGGGCGGGGTGGAAGTGGAAGTGGGTAAAGAAGGGGTAAATGGTGATGGGCAAAAAATAAAATTAAAAAATATGTTTAAAAAGGTATACAAAGATAAAGTTGGAAATGGTACAAAAAACAACTCAAAGAAGGCTCAATGGTTTAAACAAAATGGAAGCTTATTTACTTAAAACCATCCAAAAGAGGTGTTATAAATCTCTGAGTGATTCTTCTCCAAAAAGAAATTCAGAGACCATGCTCTTTTCAATTGATGTTCCTCCACTTGTTATTATCTATATCAAGTTGGAAGGGAGAAATAAAGAATGGAGGTAGGAGGTTTTTGAAGTGACATTACAATTCTATTGTTTTGGGAAGGTATAATTGTTATAGTAGTAGCCCTACCTTGATACAAATGAATTTGTTTGCTAGATAGTATAATCAATCTATTCTAACAGACATTTAGATCACCACTCCAATTTACATTTTAATCATAAAAACTCAGTCAAATGGTCGTGCCTAACTACAAAGGAAATCAGGAAATAGTGACTAACTGCAGGTCCAGAAAAGAAAACTGATGTTCCCATAATGCTTCATTTAGAGCAAAATTTACTTCCAGACTTGATCATTACCTGATCTACAGAAGCTAGGCTAGACTACCAAATTTAGGGATTGAGACACGGGCAAATGCTGGTATTAAAGTAACACTTTGTTAGGATATAAACTATTTCACAATAATATACATGCGAGTGTTTGAACAAATTTATCCTTTTTACTTTCCTCTTCAATAGTACTTTCATTTGTTGTTTTGAATGTGGTTTTGAGTTCTCTCCTGTCAATCATTTGGGACTTTTACTAACCACTTCTTTGGCTTCTTAATTTTAAATTGAAATATTTTGCTCCATGTAGACACACTTGCAAGTAGAGACCATCGAGCTGCTACGGAACATCATGTAATGGTGTGTGGTTAAATAGAAAGAGCTATGCAGGTGTTAATGCACGGATGCAAAAAAAAGTGGCAGCCGAAATGCAATTTTCCTAACAACGATTTGTATTATGGCTTTAAATATTAAATATCTGTGCTTCATCCTAATAATTAAAGGTTACTGACGCTTCCACACACCTAAGTTATGCAAAGGTAAATAAGCATCCCAAAAAACATAGTCAAAAGAATGTTGAATGATACTAAAATATAGATGTATGTTTCTATTAGAATAAAAACAATGTTTAAAAAAATATGCACTAGATTTTGGAAATTAGAATTATGTGACTTATAAAATCTTACACAGTATTATCATTTAAGGTCTCCTCTCACAAATTTCACAAAATATAGCATACATTTTTGAATAATAAATTAAATTAGGTATTTATACTTTTCTTGAGTATACCTAGTAGTCATTTTTGGAAATATTGTTAATGTTTATTAATGATGCACATATGCACTGGGTAGTAATAGTAAGGCTTGTGGCACCAACATAAATTATTTTAAATGCTTCTTTTGAAGAAACAGAGTAAGTTTCCTATTTGTTTTCCAATAAACAATCAAATGCCATATGGTATCAAGTCATCCCTTGCTGGAACATTCTCAGCAGGGAAATATGGCACTGAAATGATTGATGGATTTTATCTCATATTTAATTGGCCAGCCTTCAAGGTCAATTGCAAAGACACATGAGTTCAGTGTTCCGAAACACAGCTTTCTGACATCAGTACATAAGCTGAAGAAAATTTCCACCCATACTTAAAAATACAATCTTGTGAATAACTATACTACTCCAAAAAACACTCTATACCACTCTACTTTTGTCCCTCCGTTTTAAAAGCTACTAACATATAGAACTTTATTATAGCTTTCTCATTTCCTATGTTTGAAGAAAACTTGAAAATTTGAAATTACAGTAAAAAAGAAAAAGTGAAAAAGTGACCTCTTTTATCCCAACTTTCCTAAGTGTAGCCAATTTATACTTTCAGTAAAATGAAATCAAAGTATAATTTTAAAATGTTTGTGATAAAACTTTTATGGCAATGAAAACATAATTGCTGAAAGTAAAAAAGAGACTGTGAATAAAATAAATTAGTGAAATATGAGGTAAGTTAGAGAGACACAAACAGAAGGCAGAAGAAAAATATAAATAGAATTAGGGGCCTGGTGAAGGAAATTAGTATACTGGTGGGGTTGGGGGTTCCTCCCTCACATATTGGGAGCCCTCAGGGGTTGTCCTACTGATCCCCTTGGGGAGCAGGCCTAAGCCGCAGTCTGGCCTCCCTTTGTGGGAGGCAACCAGGCTAATCAGGGGAAGAAGCCACCAGCCCCATCACCCCACTGCTGCAACCACTGCCAGTCACCGCAGCCACCAATGTGTTTTCATTAATATGGACTCCAGTCCCTTCACCATGAAAAAATGACAACTTTCTTTAGGCATTTTCAAGATGTGTCTTTCATAGGCTATGACATTTCTTTCTTTCTTTTTTCATCCTCACCTGAGGATGTTTCCATTGATTTTTAGAGACCGTGGAAGAGAAGGGAAAGATAGGGAGAAACATCAAAGTGAGAGGAACACTTGGATTGGTTGCCTCCTGCATATGCCCTGACCTGGGTCCTGGCCAGGGAGAAGCCTGCAACATAGGTACATGCCCTTGGTTGGAATTGAACCCAGACCCTGCAGTCAGCAGGCTGAGGCATTATACACTGAGCCAAACTGGCTAGGGCAGGATATGACATTTCTTAGCCCTCCAGGAGTGTGCTGGAAAAATCCCAGATCGCCTTTTTGGATTCTTATTACACAAGTTACTAAGAATATTACCAGTGGCATACAGGGAGCTTAGCCAATGAGCAGTAAGAAAAGGTGTTTCCTCTGTAGTTCGTTACGATCACTCGCTCCACCCCTGCCCCTCCAATCCCAACTCCATCCCTGCCCAGGCCTGTAACCTCTGGCTGAGGATGCAGGCCTGGGCAGGGGACCCCCAGGCCACTTCATTGTCAGCTCCACCCATGCCCAGACCCCTGCAATCACAGGCTCCGCCCTTGCTCCTCAGATCACCAGCTATGCCCCTGTCCAGGCCCTGAGATCACTGGTTCCATCCCTGCCCCATTGCAGCCTCTGGGGGTGTGGGGGGAAGGCTACAGGCCTGGTCAGGAGACCCCCAACCCCCTGCCATTGCTTGCTCTACCCCTTGAGCTTCTGACTAAAGCTACAGGCCTGGGCAGGGGACCCCAAGGCCACTCTAATCACTGGCTTTGCCCCTGCTCAGGCCCTGAGATGGAGGGCTCCACCCCTGCCCCACTGCAGCCTCTGGCCAAGGCTGCAGGCCTGGGCAGGAGACCCCCAGACTCCTCTTTGCCAGCTACACCAGTGCCCAGACCCCTGGGATAGCAGGCTCCACCCCTGCCCCTCTGATCGCTGGCTCTATGGAGCCCAGGCGGGTGCAATCTCCTGCCTTGCCCCTGTCCAGGACTTATGCCTGGTTAGGGCACCCTCATACCCTTCCTATCACCAGCTCCCTCCTTGCCCCCTCTGATCGATTGCCTGACCCGCCCCTTGTGCCCCGCGCCTCTCCCACCACCTGCCTGGCTAATAGGCCTGACCACTTCAGTGGCGGGGCTGATGCAGACTGGGCGCCACCATCTTGTGGCTATGGGCACTGCCATATTGTGGCCATAGGGGCAGCCATTTTTGTGATGGAGTGACACCTAATGTGCATATTACTCTTTTATTAGATAGGATTACTTAGGAAGAGAGATAGAGAAGAGAGAGCACCAAGATAAAAATTAAGTCAAATAAGTCCAGAATATCCATTATCCCTGTGTGTCATCAAGCGTTCTCTATATTAGAATAGAAGCATTCTCTGTGTAATCAATCAAAAAGTAAATTCATGGGAAATATATTAGTACTATATGAGCAGAGGCTTTATTTTATTACTGCACCTGAGACATAGCAGATATGAACAAATACTTGTTGGATGGATGAATGGGTGGATGGATGGATGGATGGATGGATGGATGAATACATGCTCTAACTTTACGTTTTGGAAAACAGACATTTTCCTTTCCAGACTTTTCCTTGCTAACTTAGCTCAAAAATGACAGTTTTGTTCCCTCAATAAAATAATATTTTTAAATGTTACTATATTGTCAATTTTGTTTTTAATCTGCAGATAAAAACATGCCCCTGAGTGCTGACAGGTGGTTTGCTATACTTATGCAACAAAATTTATTTTAGGATAATCATAAGTATAGGCTAAGTAGTTTTTATTTATTCTGATGGTTAATATTTAATCCATATCCTCCTGGAAATAAGAGAGCAACTAGAGTTGTTTGTAGTAAATGCTTAAGAGTACTAATGTATCTTTAAATAACAGTACTCAGGCATGCAGATAATGGTTTAAAAAAACAGAAATGGAAAGAAATAAGAATGGGGATTGATTTATAATGGGATGTTAAATCTTTTAGCTGAAAGTCATCAATTCAGACCTGATCTTAGTCATCAGTTAGTGAAATATTTGCCATTTTATGGCAATAAAAATAGTTGATGCCCTCAAAAGTAAGCTTTAGTAAAAAAAAAATGAAGGATGAGGGCACATGTGAGAGGCATAGTTATGATTATTTTATGATTATTCAAATGATAATACTGCCTATGAACCCCACATTCACACCTCAGATAGACCCATTTGAACTCTATCCTGTTCAATGACTAGAGATCTTCACATTTATATGTTGCCAAGTTTTAATTATTCCTTACTTTACTTTCATTTTCATAATATAACTAGAGGCCCAGTGCACAGATTTGTGCACCGTGGGGTCCCTTGGCCTAGCCTGAGCCCTCCGCAATCCAGGACCTCTCGGGGGATGTCAGAGAGCTGGTTCAGCCCAATCCCTACAGATCAAGCTGAGGGATCCCAATGGTGCATGAATCTGTGCACTGGGCCTCTAGTGTGGATATAAGATCTTTGGTTAATCTCTTCCTACCTTCCCCCCTCTCCCCTTCCCTCTGAGATCAGTTTGTTCCATGTTCCCATGCCTGTGCATTGAGCATCTGCCCCTGGTGGTCAGTGTGTATCATAGCATTATAGCTAATGGCTGAACAGTTGGCCAGTATATATATATACTAGGGGCCCGGTGCACAAAAATTTTTGCACTCGGAGGGTGGGGGTCTCTCAGCCCGGCCTGTGCCCTCTTTCAGTCTGGGACACCTCGGGGGGGATGTCCACTTGCTTGGCATGCCTGGCCAGCCTGGGTGAGGGGTTGAGGGCCATTTTCAGGCTGTCCACAGCCCCTTCAGGGTTCGTGCACTGGGGGGTGGGAGGGCTGGTGAGTGCAGGCCTGGACGTTTCCCACCAGAGGACCCATGATCACACACGCCTGGTGGGCCCCCACCGCTGAGGTGACACACCTGGCACAGAGCTGGGTGGCAAGCCAGGGGCGGACGCTGGTGCAGGATCCCTCGGTGGGGCCCTGCTGCTGAGCAAACACACCTGGTGTGGAGCCGGGCAGCGAACTGGTTTCAGATTCTTCGCACTGTGCAGCAGACGCTCCCGCACGCCCCTGAGGAGGCCCCCGGGGCAGAGCCAGGCTGCGGACCGGGACGACTGCTCCTACACACCCTGCAGAGGTCCCCTGCGCTCCCGCATGCCCCGGGGAGGCCCCCAGGGGGTGGAGCCAGGCAGTGGACCCAGGACAGCTGCTCCTGGATGCCCCGAGGAGGCTCCTGGGGGGCAGAGCCAGGCAGTGGACCCAGGATGGCTGCTCCTGCAAGCCCCGTGGAGGACCCACTCTCCCACACGCCTGGTAGAGGCCCCCAGGGGGTGGAGCCAGGCAGCAGACCCAGGACAGCTGCTCCTGGACGCCCCGAGGAGGCCCCAGGCCAGACCCCCCTCCCCCCCCACTGAGCTGACACACCTGGCACAGCTATGCCGGCCG
>PVJC01029221.1:0-22041 GCA_004026665.1 Murina feae
CCTCCCCTACCCCCCCCCGTTTCTTGTGTCCATTGATTATGCTCATATGCATGCATGCAAGTCCTTCAGTTGATCTCTTAATTCCCCCCCCCAAGCCTCCCCAGCCTTCCAGCTGTAGGATGACAGTCTGTTCAAAGCTGTTCTGTCTCTGTATTTGTTTGTGTTTATCAATCTCTAAAACCAAATAAATTAAAGAAAAAAATTTTAAATCTGCACCTCAAAGATAAGAATCACAATTTTTAAAAAAATATGATAATCATAGCAGCACAATTTACCATAGCTATGATTATTATATTTTTTTAAAAATTGTGATTCTTATCTTTGAGGTGCAGATTTAAATTTTTTTTTCTTTAATTTATTTGGTTTTAGAGAGAAGTATTTGTTCAAATTTTCTTCTGCTTTGTGCCATATTTCTTTTTATGTACTATTCAACTGCCTCTCATTTCTTATGTTTTCCCCTCATCTCCATTAAAATATTTTAGCATACATGTCTTGCTGATTGCATTTTGATTGTTACTTATCTCAATAAAGATCTATATTTGGTTAAAATATACTGTTAATATTGGTGATAAAATAGCTTGAATAACCAGGAATTTTATTTTATTCTCTAAGAAACATCTCTCCAATATTCTACCCTGGAGGTATGTATGTGTTCTGAGGAAGTAGTAAATCTCCATAGGCCACAGTCATATTTACTTCTCTTCCATTGACCAAGATGAAGAGCCACAGGGTATAATGCAAATAAATGAATAAATGTACACAACATCCTTCCATGTTCTGCTCCCTGTTTTTTTCACAATGCAAGTTTCTGTTAGTTCTGAGCATTAGCTTTTTCCATTGTTTCATAGGAAAAAACAATAATTGCTTCACCAGTTACCCCTCTTCTTTCTCTAACTTAGGCTGCAGGATCCTTGCCTCAATCCATTTTAATCATAAACATGAGACCATGTGCTATTTATTTTCCCAAATTACCATCAATTTATTTGGTCCTCTAAGAGCTTTCACTTATATAGTTTTATTCTCTACTTCCCATTGCTACTGCAAGTGTTTTCTCACTTCTACATTTATTCTGACATTTTTATCATATTTTGAAAATATGAAGTGACATCAAGGATACAACTGCCCATACTGGATTAAAGCATTATCCAATATATTTAAATATTTTAATTAAAAATGTAGTTAGCTTGATTTATGTGTGGAGACAGAGATAGATCCTACTTAATGGGCAGGGAAGATAAATTCATATAACATAAATACTTAAATGTGCATAAATTTTCAGAGAGATCAAGGATTTTCTTTTAAACAAAAAGTTGTCATTTCTGATATATATATAAAAAAAGAAAGCAAAAGAAAAAAGAAAATCAGAAAAGCCAAAATACCTGCTGTGGACATTTCTCTTTCATTGGTCTCTGAAATTCCATGCTGGCTTTTATAAGAAGTATAAAACCTTCCATATTCAGACTCCTGGGAAGCAGCAATGTTAACTGCCAAGAACCTACGTGACAAAAAAAGCTAAAACCAGAGGGCAAAAAGAGGCGCCATGTGGATAAGCAAGCTTGGGAAATGTGAACACCATTCTTGGCATATATTGTGAATTTGTGAGAGAAAGTGCAGGACATCACAGGTGGCATTTCCCATGGCCCCTAGTTTTTAAGATGTTCACTGAAAATTCTCAACAGAGGCAATGGCAACAGTGATGAGCCTATTTCCAAAGTCCTTTCAAACAACCTTCTGATTTCACCCATTCACACTGCACTTAGAAATATCAATCAATGCACCAGTATTTTTAGGAGTCTTTCAAATGGGTCATCTTTCAAAGAAACAATTGGAGGCAAGCTGAGAAAACAGAAGGCCCTTGATAAGTGCTTCTATGAATGGATTAGTGAAATGAATGAATGTGTGAGAGGGTAAATGAAAAGCCTACAAACCCGAGTCTAAATCTGTAATGAATCAGAAAGGTATTTTTCCTGAGGGAACTATTTCATCTCAATTTTAAATTACTAATTTTTGACTTCAGATAATGTATTGTCCAATCTGATGGACTTGGGCTCATAAAAAATAGTTTTTCCATACAAAACCTAAAACCAGCTCTCAGAAAAAATACAAACTAACTTGTTTATGCTTCAGCCTAAGCCCTTGAATTTGTTTGGTTCAAATGTTAAGTGCAGACTTTTATCTAGTATTGCATTCACTCAAGGAAGTTTTTGCTGCAACAGACTTGGTCTGTTTCATTAAAAAGCATAAACTCCAGGTGAACTCGAGGGGACCCAAATAGGAAGGTAAATTAGCTCTTTCATAGAGATCTTGGAAGAAGCCAAGATCTACAACCTCAGACAAAAGGCAAACATATGGCTTCCCTAAATGACAGTGTTTGATTATTTTGCTATGAGTTAGTAAAAACTTTATACAGATATTAAGACAGCAACAATAACTAGTGTTTAGACATTAAATATGCTTAAGTATACTGACTATAAGATCCTTAAGGGTTATTATGGAAATCTAAGGATGCTGTGAGGAAACATCAAAATAAAAGTCTTCCACATAGGAAAAGAAGCTATAAAAATGTAAAAGAGAGCCCACTGTATGGGAGAATATATTTGCCAATGACACATCTGATAAGAGATTAATTTCCAAAATGTATAGAGAAGTAATACAACTTAAAAAAAGGAAGACAAACAATCCAGTTAAAAAAATTGGCAGAGGACATGAATAGATACTTCTCCAAAGAAGACGTACAGATTGGCAATAGACATGGAAAAAATGCTCAACATCACTCATAATCAGAGAGATATAAACTAAGGTGACAATGAGGTATCAACTCACACCTGTCAGAATGGCTACCATCAACAAATCAACAAACAACAAATGGTGAAGATGTGGAGAAAAAGGGAATCAAAGTGCACTGCTAGTGGGAATGCAGACTGGTGCAGCCACTGTGGAAAATGGTACGGGGTTTCCTCAAAAATTAAAGATAGAACTGCCATGTCATTGATTCCACTCCTAGAATTATATCCTAAAAATCACAAAAACACTAATCAGCAATAATATATGCACCCCTGTGTTTACAGCGCTATTTACAATACCTACGACCTGGAAGCAGCCCATCAGTAGATGAATGGATAAAAAAGCTGTGGTGATTTCATCATGTAATACTATGCAGCTGTGAAAACAGAAGGATCTCTTACTCTTTGAGGCGGTATTGATAAACCTGGAGAGTATTATGCTAAGTAAAATAAGCCAGTCAAAGAAAGACCAGTATCACATGATCTCACTCATATGTGGAATCTAATGAACAAAATAAACCGGTGAACAAAATAGATACAAATACAGAGAAGCATGGAACAGATTGTCCAATCTCAGAGGGAAAGGGAGTGAGAAGCAGAAAGAGATTAGCCAAAGAATTTATATGCATATATGCATAACCATGCTGCAGACAATAGTATGCTGAAGGTCTGGGGGGTCAGGTGTAGAATGAAAGTGTCAATGGAGGGGGAAAGGGGAAAACCTGCAATACTTTCAACAATAAAGATAAATTTTATAAATCTTTAATCTCAATCCCTAATATGGGGAACTTCCATGATTTTCTTTTTTTTTTTTAACATTTTTTAATTTTTTTAAAATTATTATTACATAAAGCTTTACAAAGATTAGTACATATATCTCATTTTCCCCCTGCCCTTCCCCCTGCCTCCCCTACCCCCCAGTGTTTTGTGTCCATTGGTTATGCTTAAATGCATACACAAAAGTCCCATGTCTGATCTTTTACCCCCCCACCATGTCCCTGTCCATGATTTTCTATAAGCACACCTCAAGTTGTTCCTCCCACCACATCATGAAATAGATGTTTCTTGGCTTTAACATTAAGGGAATTTAGGTAACTATAAAAATGCTTTATCAATTGAGCAAGATTATGCAAATATTAGTTGTTCTTATTGCTGTTGTTATGCTCAGATATCAATAGTGTAATTAAAAGTCAAGTAAAGGAGAATTAAAGTCCTTTTGCCTCAACCCTTCTCACATTATCCATAACATACATCTTTGAAGGAAGTGATGTATTAATTACAGATCTCTTTCTTTTTAGACATTCAGCTTGTTCATGCTTTCCAAAAATTCATATGTTTAAGCTCTAAAAACTATGTTATGTGGATACAGAGCCTTTCAAAAGTTAAAAATACAACTTTTGGATGTATGGGTTAAATAAAATATATTCCAAAAATTTGAAAAAGTAATTAGGTTGTGAGGGCAAAGCCTTCATGAATGAGATTACTATTGTACCAGAACAGAAAACTTAGAAAACAAAGGCTAAGATAGATTAAAATCAAAGAAGTAACTGTAACTGCTAATTGCTTAAAATTGAACTTACAGAAATCAAGGGTGTATTTGGACATGCTCCAGCCAGGCATAACTCTCACTCCCCTTTTGAATTGTTCACCCTGCCAAGTCTAAGAAACAGCCAGCAATAGTGCTTTGTGATTTGTGAAAATAAAAGGCTTGCTGAGTACCTGATCTGGGCTGCAATTCCAAGGCTCCCTGTGAGGAGGGTCAGGCTGCAGTCGCTGGCCAGCAAATAAAGGCTCCTAAATTCTACCATTTGGCTCTGGTGGTCGTCTCTTGCAGGTTGCCCCATAACACTACCCTTATAAGAGACATGAGCAAGATGGCCTATTTTTCTCCACCAAGTGAGGTTAATAGCAAAAAGGCATCTGTATACAAAGATGAAAGAAGTTTCTACCATTAACACAATCATTTGGCACCTTAACCTTGGATTTCCCTGAATATAGAACTATGAAATATATGTATTTGTTTTTTAAACCACCCAGTCTATGGCATTTATTATGGCAACCTAAACTGACGAAGACACAGTTCAAACAATTTTTTGGAAGCTTTAGCTTAAGTGCTTCCTTTTTTTCCAACTGAAGTGATGGGAACTCAATAATAAAATGATAAAATGATGGACAGGGTGACTAAGTTCCTCGACCCACCTCTTTTGCACCTTAGGAAGGATAATATTGACTCCTGATTTCTTTCCAGTAATCCTGTCAAGGACAGGATAAGAAATGGTCTCCCAACTTCCTGGAACAGAGAGATTAATTCAATTTAAGACCTTTGACCCCTAACTCAATTTATTCCTATTTCTATTTCCCAGTAAGCATGGAAGATGAGGAACTGATGAGGACATTTACACAAATGTTTAATCATGTTAGACTTTGCTGTGGAGTGTATCACAGGCCAAAATCTACTGGAGAAAATATTGTAATAAAAACTGTTATACGTCAAATGTTTGTCAGTATCCAACTAGGAGGCCAATAATTTTACTAACATCTAATACAATATTCTTAACAAAACTAGGATTTGGCACAGTCCCTTAAAGATCATCATTGTGAGACTAAAAAATAATTTTATCTAATACTGCACAAAAAGAAAAAAATCATAAAATGTACTCCTCCAATTTATTTTCAAACAGCAATAATGATAAGAATCTGATTAAAGCTTGTAGTATTTCTTTATTGAAAACTCAACATTACATTCCATGACAAAAAAATCCAACAAACCAGGAACAGATGGGAACTTTCTCTGTCTCATAAAGGGAATCTATAAGAAATGTAAAGATGGCATCATAATTAATGGGGAAAGTGTGGAAGCTTTCCCCCTAAATCAGGAGCAATGTAAGGATATCCACTCCTGCTATTTCTATACAACATTGTACTCTAGATTTTTGATAGAGCAATAAGGCTACTAAAAGAAATAAAAGGCATACATACTGGAAAAGAATAAGTAAATTTATCTGTATTCTCAAATCTTATATATAGAAAATCCTAAAGAATCCATTGGGAAATAAACTATAAATAAACAGCCCTAACTGATTTGGCTCAGTGGGTAGAGTGTCGGCCCATGGATTGAAAGGTCCCAGATTTGATTCTGGTCAAGGGCATGTACCTTGGTTGCGGGTACATCCCCAGTAGGGGGTGTGAAGGAGGCAGCTGATCAATGTTTCTCTCTCATCAGTGTTTCTAACTCTCTATCCTTTCTCCCTTCCTCTCTGTAAAAAGTCAATAAACTATATTTTAAAAAAACTATAAACAAATTCAACAAGCTTGAACGCTATAAGATTAATATACAAAAATAACTCACAATAAACAACCTGTAAATGAAATTTAAAAAAATAATGCCATTGGCAATAGGATGGCGATATATAAGATACTTAGGAATATGCAACCAAAAAACGTGCAAAACTTATATTGTTATAACTATAACATGGATTAAAGAAAATCTAAAAAAGTAAACACACACAAAATATACATGGATCAGAAGACTTAAAATCATTAAGATGGCTATACTCCACAAACTTGTCTATAGATTATATACAATTCCTATCAGAATCCCAGCTTACTTCTTTGTAAAAATTTACCAGCTGATCCTGGAATTCATATATAATTTCAAGGTACCCAGAATAGCCAAAACAATTCTAAGAAAAACAAAATGGCAGGACTCAGACTTCCCAATTTCAAGACTCACTACAAAGCTGTGGTAATCAAGACACTGTGTTACCGACATAAAGATAGACTTTATAGATAAATGAATAGAGCCCAGAGTACAACATAAACCCATGTAACTATGGTCAACTGATTTTTAACAAGGGTATCAAGATTACTGAATGAGGGAAGAACAGTCTTTTCAATAAACATTGCTGGAAAGTCTGGATATCCATATGAAAAGAATGTAGCTGAGAGCAGAGGGGATGGATTTCACTCATATGTGGGATATAAAACTGAAAGTAGCAAATGAATAACCACAAATTCATAGACATAGACAATAATAGTTACTAGGGAAGGGACATTTGGAGGGTAGTAGAGGGTAAAGGGGGCCAAATATGTGGTGACGGAAGATGATTTGAATTTGGTGGTGAGTACACTATGAAATATACAGATTAGATATCATATAAATGTAGGCTTGAAACCTATATAACCTTCTTGACCAATGTCACCCCAAAATTTTAATATAAAAGAATATACATAAGAAACCAGCATAAAAATGAAAAGGGAACCCACTGTACAGGAGAATATATTTGCAAATGATACATCTGATTAGGTGATAATTTCTAAAGTATGTAAGTATGTAATGTACTGATACAACTCAACAAAAGGAAGGAAAACAATCCAATTTAAAAATGGGCAGAAGAATGATTAGACACTTCCCCAAAGAGGACATACAAATGGCCAAGAGACATATGAAAAAATTCTCAATGTCATCAATCATCAGGGGAGATGCAAATTAAAATGACAATGAGGTAACACCTCACACCTGCCAGAATGACTACCTTCAATAACAAACAAATGACAAGTTCTGGTAAAGATGTGGAGAAAAAGAAACCCTAGTACACTACTGGCGGGAATGCCAACTGGAGCTGTGGTATGGAGTTGTTTCAAAAAATTGAAAATGGAACTTCCATTTGACCCCGTGATCCCATTTCTAGCAATATATCTTAAGAATTCAGAAACACCAATAAGAAAGAATATTTGCACCCCTATGTTCATAGCAGTATTATTTATAATAGCCAAGATCTAGAAATGCCCCGGGTATCCATCAGTAGATGAGTGAATAAAAAATCTGTTGTATATTTACACAACGAAATGCTATACACCTGTAAAAAAAGAATCCCATCTTTTGCAACACTATGTATGGACCTGGATATTATTATGCTAAGCAAAGTAAGCCAGCCAGAGAGAAGCCAATATCACATGATCTCATTTATATGTTGACTCTAACAAAGTAAACTGATGAATAAAATTGGACCAGAGGCATGGCAACATGAAACAGACTGACAAATCTTGGAAAGGAGGAGAAGGGGTGAGAAGAGAATAGCCAAAGAACTTACATGCATATATTCATTACTCATGGATACAGACAATAGAGTGGTGAAGGCTTGGGCCAGGGCAGGAACCAGGTGGAAGGGAGCAATGGAGGAGATAAAGTGAGCTATCTGTAATACTCTCAACAATAAATTTTTTTTAAGAAAAGAAAGGCAACCAAAAAAATGTAGTTGAACACACCTTATACTATATACAAAAAATAACTCAAAATGTATTAATGACCTAAATGCAAGTGCTTTCCATGGTTTGAATATATTCCCCCAAAGTCATATGTTGAAATCTTATTCCTCAGAAATGATGGTATTGGGAGGTGAAGACTTCAGAGGTGCTTAGGTCATAAGGGAGGAGCCCTCATTAATGGGACTAGTGCCTTATAAAAGAGGTGACAGAGCCCGGCCAGTGTGACTCAGTGGTTGAGCATCAACCCATGAACCAGGTGGTCACAGTTTGATTCCCAGGCCAGGGCATATGCCCAGGATGCAGGTTCAATCCCCAGTAGGGGTTGTGCAGAGCCAGTCAACAAGTGATTCTTTCTCATCATTGGTGTTTCTATTTCCCTCTCCCTTCCTCTCTCTGTAATCAATAAAAACATTTCTTAAAAAAAGAAACAAGTGAGACAAAATGGCAGTGGAGTAGGCAGAGAGGTCCTGAGCCTTACCCCAGAGAAGATAGAAGGAGCAACTAAATAGAATAACATCCTCCCAGAATTGGTGAAGTAGACACAGCTATTGAGAACATTCACATCCAGGAAGGGCAGAGGACACCTGGAGAATGGTAAAATCAGAGATCTAGGCTGGAGAGAATTTGAGACCTCTAAGCCTAGAGGGTCAGAAGGAAGCCACATGGCAACAAGGCCATGTCCCTTAGGGACAGGCATAACATCTGACTGAAGAAAGGGCTGCTGGTGGCAGGGGATTCTATATCTAAGCCCACAGGCACAAGGGGCTGAGCCCGGAAGGGCAGCCTGAACAACTGCCCAAGTAACGTGGTGCCTGGGACCAGGGAGAGAGAAACTCGCAGTGGCAGAGCTCTTTCCCCTCTTTTTGGTCTTTGTGTTTATTCACTAAACCCAGTTCATAGGACCTTTCAAATACAAACACTCACCTATGGCTGAAGTTCAGGTGGAGGAGCGGAGTTGTAGAGTCTGGGGAGAGGCTGGGGAGAAGAGCAGGTCTGGGAGAGGTGGCCGGGAGTCTAGTACTGGAACATAACTGACACTCCAGACCTAAGCAGCCATTTTCTCCTGAAGAGATAGCCCCTTCCTGCAATCGCCAGACAACCAATACAGTCACACCCAGACTACACCCTGAGTGTTACAAAGGTTACAAAAAAAAAAATCTGAAGAGAGACCTTTCAGTCCCTGAAAGTAATATGGCAACCTCTCCAACTATAGCCCTGTCAGAAAAAGCTGCTTGAGAGATTAAGATGAACAGCAACAGTGGGCAGACAGGCTAAGGGCAGATTGGTCCTGCCTGTTGGCAGTCAAGGTGGTGGAGATAGACACAGAGGAGTGGTGGATCACTTGGAACTGCAACATGGTGCTGACTAGCTAATAGGAAACTGAGAAGTAGCCAACAGCACAGAAGAGAGGGGTCTTAAATCAGCCCACAGGAGGGCATTAAAACTCAGTGAAAATGAACAACACTTCACTTTTTCATTTTTATTTTATTATGTTACTAGGGGCCCGGTGCACAAAAATTTATGCACTTGGGAGGTCCCTCAGCCCAGCCTGTGCCCTCTCCCAGTCTGGGACTCCTCAGGGGATGTCCAACTGCTGGCATGCCTGGCCAGCCTGGATGAGGGGCTGATGGCTGTTTGCAGGCTGGCCAAGTCCCCCAGTGGGAACCCCCACCCCATGGGGGTGTGGCCAGCCTGGGTGAGGGGCTGAGGGCCTTTTTCAGACTGCCACAGCCCCTTCAGGGTTCGGGTCCCTACTGGGGTGTCTGGGTGAGGGGTTAAGGGCTGTTTTCAGGCTGTCCACAGTCCCTTCAGAGTTCAGGTCCCTACTGGGGTACCTGGCCAGCCTGGATGAGGGGCTGAGGGCAGTTTGCAGGCTGCCCACAGCTCCCATTGGCCCAACGTCCCAGCAAGGCTGACTGGAAGCAGGTTTTGGGGGTTTATTAATCTTCTATAATTGAAACATTGTTGCCATGAGCAGAGGCCCAGCCAGCCTAGGCAGGCAGTTGCAACAGAAGCCTCCTGTTTGTTCTAGCTCCATGGCTGCCAGCCTCCATCTTGGCTGGGTTAATTTGCATACAGCTGCTCTGATTGGCTGGGGGTGTGGCTTGGCTGGTGGGTGTGGCTTAGGTGTCTCAGAGTGACGGTCAATTTGCATATTACTCTTTTATTAGATTAGATTATTTTATTAGCTCTTTTTTTCTTGTTTCTTTATTTTCTTTTTGTTTGTTTATTTTTATTTCTTTTTGCATTATTTTTCATCATTCTATTTTCATTTTTATTTTATCCTATTTTTTATTAAATTTTTAAAATTATTATTCTCTTTCCCATTCTCTTTTTCTACTTATCCACTCATCTTCTTTCTACTTCCTAAATACTGAACTGAGGTCCTCCCCATATTCATCCAATTCCTTAACTGTACTTTCTGTATATAAGCTCAACCTCTACAGAGTCTGCCTCCACCCTCTTTTCTTGGTGTTAGGTGTTTGCAATTTTTTGTTTATCTGTTTGTTCTGTGGTGTTTTCTCCCAAAATACATTTTTTCCTTTTTCTTCTTTTTCTTTTCTCTGTTACCATTTTTTCTCTCCTTGATAACATTCGTGCTCTCTTTTCTCTCCCCTAATTCTCTTTTCTCTGGTGGTCACTTATATTGGGGTTATCAGTGTTGAGGGTACATTACTGTTTTGTTCTCTTTGATTTTGTGTCTTGTAGAGTTGCATTTTGTCCTGTTTGGTCAATGTGGTTGAGAGCAAGCCACATAACCAGACATCCATGAATGGATCAATAACACTCCAGACCCAACTACAGAAGCAGGAAGATGGTGGAAGTGAAAGAGAGAGCATAATGAGTGAGGGAGTGAAAGGGGAGTGTGTGGACATGTGGTAGGGTGTGTGTATGTTAGTGAGGGACAGTTAGATCCCATAGGACCATTGGGGGCTGGTGGACAGGGCTTGATAAGCCAGGAAGCCTCTGTTACCATTGCAAACAGCCCTGGAGTGGCTGGCTATACTGCAGATGCCACACCATATTGAAGGCGAGAGCTGCTGTGACTGAGAGCCAAGCCTCACCTCCACCCAGGGTGCCCTCAGACACCAACTGGGACTCTAAAGCCTCTGCACCAAGGACTTGCTGCCTTGGCTGCCCTCATCTGAGGAACAACAGTGTCGCAAGCAGCAAGCCCCCATCCAAGGAGCAGCAGCTGCATGAATGCCACCCACATCCAAGGAGCAGTAGCCATGCACATCCTGCCCCCATCCAAAGAGCAGGAGCCCTGGAGCAGTCTGACCCCTCCAAGGAGCAGCTACATAGTATGGCCAACCCCCATCTGAGAAGCAGCCCCACAGCAGCCTGCCCCTTTCCAAGGAGCAACAGCTATGTGAAGCCCATCACCATCCGAGGACCAGAAACCACATGCAGCCCGCCCTCATCTGAGAAGCAGCAGTCACACAAGCAGCCCATCCCCACCAGCCACAGGAGCCACCACTGCTGCAAGCAGCCATGCGAGCAGTGCCCACCTGAGAAGCCACTGCCAACTTAGGAGCAATCACTGCCAGAGTTGCTACTGCCACCTGAGGAGCAGCCCCCACATGCCTCAAAATATATATCCTTTGGTGACAGCAAAAATGGGGAGACAAAGAAATGCCCAGAGGAAAGAAAAGGAGGAATCGTCAGAAAAAGAGCTAAGTGAAATAAAGGCATGTGATATGTCAGAAAAAAAATAATTCAGAATAAGGGTCATGCAGTGCATAAGCTGGAAGGATGAAAAAATAAACGACTTATGTAAGAATTAAGAGGAAATAAAGAGTAATATAGCTAAAATAAAAAAACATGGAGAAGCAGAATGCCACATTAACGAAATATAATATAGGGAAGCAAACTGAACTGCAATTGGAGAAGAAAAATTAAAAGACAGGAAGAGAGCCTAAGGGAGCTTTATGACAAAATGTAATGAAGCAACATAAAATAAGAGGGGTGACAGAACAAGTGGAGGAAAAATGGTTAGAAAACCTATTTGAAGAAACAGTGTCAGAAAACTTCCCTGATTTGGGGGAAGAAAAAAGTCACACAAGCACAGAGAGTCCCAAGCAAGATGACCCCCAAAAGACGCACACCAAGACATGTTGTAATTATAATGTAAAATGTTCAGGACAAAGAGAGAATGTTAAAGGTAGCAAGAGAGAGAGAGACAGAAAGTTACATATAAGTTACCAATTATATTATCCAATTATTTCTCAACAGAAACACAAAAGGGTAGAAATCAATGGAAGGAAGCTTACAAAGTGTTGCAAAGCAAGGGACTGAATCCAAGAATACTCTATCCAGCAAGGCTATCATTCAAAATTGAAGAGGAAACAAGGAGTTTCACAGACAAAAAAAAAAAACCAAAAAACAAACAACAACAACAACAACAACAAAAAACGCTAAGGGGTTTTATCACTACAAAGCCAGCAATGCAAGAAATGCTAAAGGAACTTGTGTAAAAAGAAGAAATAAAAAGGAAAGAAGGAACACAGGCACAAAAAATAAAAATGGTTATTACAAACAAGTACCTATCAATAATAACTTTAAATGTAAATGGACTAAATGTTCCAATTGAAAGACATTGAGTGGCTGAATGGAAAAGAAAACAGGACTCATATATATGTTGTCTAAAGAGACCCACCTCAGAACAAGGGACTCACACAGAATGAATGTGAAGGGATGGAAAAATATATTTGAGGCAAATGGAAATGAAAAATAAAATGGCATAGCAATACTTATATCTGACAAAATAGAGCTCAAAATGAAGGGAATAACAAGAGATAAGGAAGGCCACTTCATAATACTAAAGGGATCAATACAATAAGAAGATAACCCCGGTAAACATATATGCACCCAATGTAGGAGAATCCAAATACAGTAAAAAATACTGGAAGATATCAAGGGAGAGATCGACAATAATACAATCATGGTAGGGGATTTTAATACCCCACTGACATCACTGGATAAATACTCCAGACAAAAAACAGCAATCCTAAATGACTCACTAGTGCAGATGGACTTAATTGACATATTAAGAACAATTCATCCCAAAGCCATGGAATATACATTTTCTCAAATACATATGGCACATTTTCAAAGATAGGCCACATATTGGACCATTCAGTAAGTCTCTCCAAATTCAAGAAGATTCAAATCATATCAAGCATCTTCTCTGACCACAGTGGCATAATATTAGAAATAAATTACAATAAAAACAATTAAAAATTCAAACAATTCGAAGCTGAATACCATACTATTAAACAATGACTGGATTGCCAAAGAGATAAGAGAATAAATTAAAAATATCCTGGAAAAGAATGACAGTGAAAACACAAGAATCTAAAATCTATGGGACACAGTAAAAGCAGTCCTGAGAGGGAAGTTTATAGTTCCACAGGCTTACCTCCAAAACAAGAAAAAATAGTAATAATTTTTTAACCCTAAAACTTAAAGAATTAGAAAGAGATCAACAAGAAAAGCCCAAAATGAGCAGAAGGAATGAGATAATAAAGAATGGGGCAGAAATAAGTGGCATAGAGACAAAAAAAGAAACAAACAACAAAACAAAACAAAAAACAATACAAAAAATCAATGAAACAAATTGCTGGTTCTTTGAAAGGATAAACAAGATTGATAAACCTCTAGCCAGGCTCACCAAGAAGCAAAGAGAGAAGACCCAAATAAACAAAATCAGAAATGAAAGAGGTGAAGTAAAAACAGACCTACAGACATACAAAGGATTGTAAAAAATACTATGAACAACTCTACTCCTACAAACTAGACAAGCTAAAGGAAATGGACATATTCCTAGAAAAATACAAGCTTCTAAAACTCAATCAGGAAGAATCTAAAAATTTCAATAGGCTGATAAACTATGGAAGAAATTGAAGCAGTCATCAAAAAGCTTCCAGAAAACAAAAGCCCAGGCCAGACAGCTTCACAGAGGAGTTTTACCAAACATTCAAAGAACTAAAACCTATACTCCTCAGACTATTCTAAAAAATGCAAGAGGAAGGAACTCTTTCAACCTCCTTTTATGAAGCCAGCATTACCCTCATATCAAAACCAGATAAGAACAACATGAAGAAAGAGAATTATAGGCCAGTGTCTCCTATGAACATAGATACCAAAATCCTCAACAAAATTCTAGCAAATCAAATCCAGCATTATATCAGTAACATCATACACCATGACCAAGGATGCAAGGATGGTTCAATATCTGCAAATCAATAAACGTGATACATCACATAAACAAATTGAGAGATTAAAATCACAGTCATATCAATTGATGCAGAAAAGTATTTGACAATACCCTACACCCTTTTTTGATATAAAAAAAAAACAGCAAAGTGGAAATAGCGGGATCATACCTCAACATAATAAAAGCCTTATATGACAAACCTACAGCTAGCATCATACTCAATGGGCAAAAACTAAAACCATTTCTCCTAAGAACAGGAACAAGACAGGGATGCCAATTTTCACCATTCCTGTTCAACATTGTACAGGAAGTGCTAGCCATAGCAATTAGACAACAAGAAGAAATAAAAGGCATCTAAATTGGAGGCCTGGAAAGACATAAATTGGGAGAAAATATTTGCAAATCATATATCTGGAAAGGTCTTGTATCTTGTAAAAAAAAAACCATATAATTCAA
Organism: Murina feae; assembly: GCA_004026665.1. Taxonomy (NCBI): domain Eukaryota; kingdom Metazoa; phylum Chordata; class Mammalia; order Chiroptera; family Vespertilionidae; genus Murina; species Murina feae. The sequence continues at coordinate 14,728 of PVJC01029221.1, forward strand.
TAATAAAAGAACAAATTTGTCTATTTAAAAATGGGCAAAGAATGTGAATAGACAACTCCCCAATGAAGATATACAAATCACAAAATAATAATAAGCACATGAAAAGATGTTCCACATCATTATTCTTCAGAAAAATACAAATCAAAACAATAATGAGATACCATTGCACACTCACTAGGATGGCTGGAATAAAAACATCAGAAAATAAGTGTTGATAAGGATGTGGAGAAATCAGAACCCGCATACACTGCTTGTGCAAATGTAAAATAAGGTGGCCACTTTAGAAAACAATTTGGAAGTACCTCAAACAATTTTACATAGAGTTATCATGTGATCCAGCAATTTTCTTCTAGGTATGTACCCAAAAGAAATTAAAATATGTGTCACACAAAACCTTGTACACTATTTTTATAACAGCATTATTTATAATAACCAAAAGCTGGAAACAACCATAATGTTCATCATTGAACAAATGGATAAATAATATGGTTGCATGTGTATATTACTTGTCCATAAAAGAATGGAGTACTGATATGTGCCTCAACTTGGGTAAACCTCAAAAACCTCATGCTTTGTAAAATAATACAATTGCAGAAGTCTACATAGTATATGACTCAATTACTACAGAAACCCAGCATGGGTAAATCTGCAGACAGGAACTATGTTAAGGCTGAGAGGTAGATGAAGGGATGAGTAAAAAATAGGGTTTCTTCTTGAGGTGATGTAAAATTCTGAAACTGAATGTTGTGACAGTTCAACATATCTATGAATATATACTAAAAATCATTGAATTGTACATTTTAAATGGGTGAGTTGTATGATAGTAAATTATATCTCAATAAAACTATTTGGAAAAAACAAAACAAAAAAAGCAAAAAAAAAAAAGAAAAAAGAAAAAAGAAATTTCTGACTAGATGAAAGAATGTGAAGAGATTAGCCAAATAACATTTATGCATAACCCATAGACAACAGTGTGGCGATGACCAGAGGAAAGGGGGAATGAGGGCGGGGATGATGACATCTGTAATAGTGTAAACAGTAAAAATAAAGTAAAAAAATGGTGCAAATTCTACATAATCTTTCCAAGAATTATCCTTTCCTTGGAGTAAAAAATAGAAAAAGAGAGAGAGAAGTAACAAATTAACATTAATTTGTTTATTTCAAAAAACATATTGAGGATGTGTACCAGATAGAAAATTAGTAAATAAGACAGTCAAAATTCCACTTTCAAAGAGCTTACATTATTTTTGTTGTTGTTTATCAAAAACTTATAGACTGCATCCTAAGTGTCAGGCACTATTCTACTTTAACTTTACTAAACACTATGAATTGTTATCATTCCCATTTTACACATGTAGATACAACTGAAGCCTTGATTCAAGCTTCATATGAACTACTTCCTCAAACTTCCAATGAGCCTTGCTATCCCCAGACTTGCCCACCTATTCCATCTTCTACAATACTGCCAGGGTGATTTTTCTAAAAGAAAAAACCAAGCACATACTCTTTTAACTCTTCTGTGGCTTTCCATTATCTTTAGAACAAAGTCCAAGTTCTTAACATGGTGAAAATCCTTACCTGACCTAGCCTAACTCTGCTAGCCCATTTTATTTTATAAGGTCTGCTCCAGCCATGCTGAGGTGCCTTTTGTTTCCCAAACTAGGAAGGAGTTGTTATATCCCTGGGCCTTGGTAGATGTTTATGGCTTTCTCTTATTTTCCTTTATACCTTCCAACGTGCTTCCTGACAAGCATATACTTATCTTAAAGACTCAGCTCAAGCTTTGCCTTATTAATTAACCTTTCCTGACAACCTTCATCCTAACAGAAGTGACTAGTCCCTCCTCTCTTTCTCTTTATAGCTTTTATTCCTATTAAAGCACTTGTAATACTTTTTTGCATGAACAATTTTAGATATATGTATCACCTTACTAAAGGATAAAATCATTGAAGTAAGGGGACTGGAGTTAATTATTTCTGTACATTGAGTTTCTGATATATTGTCTGAAGCCATAATGCATAGTTAATATGTTTACTTAATAAGTAAATACATGAGTGAATTACTGAACCAATAAGTCAGTCATTAGATCAAATAATTTAAAATTTCATGACAGTCAATCAATTAATCAATCAATAGATCAAGTAATATTAGTTTTCTGGAAACATGACTTCTGCATAGAGTTTATATCCTTACCCTTCTACCAGCTATGATGAATTAATAGACTTTCATTTTCACATTCCTCATCAGGAATCTATGTTTCTGACCTGGATACATCAAATTACTGTCTGATAAATAATGTCTATAATACTATTTGCCATTTATTGAGTGGCTAATATGTTCTAGGCACATTGCTTATTGCTTTCCACTTAAATTATTTCATTTATTTGAATCTGCTTCTCAATCTATAAAAATAAGGTGTTATTATGTATTTTGTAGGTCTATTGTAAAATTAAATGAGATAATCTATATCTGTGTGGAAATGTATCCCCCCCAAAAAAAAAATCAAATAAGGCACAGTGTCCTCTACATGAAATTTAGATCTAATCCTGAGTCAATAGACTTGCTTTTATTTCTTTCAGACTCTTGCTTTAAAATAATTCCACGAACATGCATATTTTTTATTTTCAAGTGTCCTTTTCAATTTGGTCCTGGTAACACCCATATGAAGTACCCAGGGTAGGAGTTACTTTTCACCATTTCACAAATGGGAAGAGGCTAATAAACTTGCTACATAATAAAGCAACTTTGTGATAAAGCCAAGATTAGAATCCAGATTCCCCCACAGATTATTTGCATTTTTATACTGGCATAATTTATTATAAAGTATCACATCCTAAATTAGGTGTCATTTATATGAGTGCATTTAGTACAACTCTCTTGAGTCAAACTTATAGAAAGCTTATGAAATTAAATCCCACTGCTTGGCTTCTGTTTGTACAGAATTTTTTTTTCATTGTTGTTATGTGTTCAAAGTTTCTTCACTCTCACACTGTGAAAGCATTCTATATTTTCTGTATTGTTTACAATTAGTATGTTACTATGGCGTTGAAAGTTTCAGGTGAAGTTAACTGCCAAGTCTGCCAACTTCTTAACAATGTTCAATGTGGCATCTTTGGGGATTTTCAAGAAACAGTTTTTAATTATTGAGCAGTACCCCAATGCTAATAATGCCCCCAGAGCTTTGACATACAAAGCTATTAGAAGTGTTCTGTTTGTCTGAGACCATTCCAAAGCATCACAGGTGAAAAGAACATTTTTCCAATTTAAGATGGGCACATAATCTAATGTTCCAAGACTGTTATGAGATGTTTGGTAAGTCAGTCCTCTCAAGAACCTCATCACCCTTTTTTCTACTAATCCATGGCTCTTAATTCATGGCTGAGGCCTACCTCATAATATTAGGGGAAGGGAGAAGACAGAGTTGGCACTTTCCAAATTAGGATTATGTATTTATGTATAACTCCAGAGAGGCACCTGAAGACTGACTAGGAACTGCCTATACTATAGTTAGCTCTTTGGAATCCACCACACACTTTCTTTAGCTCATCTTCTGATTAAGGATTTTTCAAGAGTATACCAGAAACAGAGTTACTGAAGAGGTCTCTACTAGTCACAATCTTTCTAAAGCAGAAAAACATATTCTTATTAGCTCAGACACTGCCTTGGCCCACATTAGCTCCTGCTATTTATTGTTCTAGGGCCTTTATTAGACTGTTAAGATACATCCCTACCCTAAGCTACAGAATCCACAAATATTTCTATTTTTATATTAAACCAAATCTTTCCTGCCACCCTTTTAGTAGGCCTTAAGATAATTTCTTTAGTTGTCGTCTATATACAAGAAAGATATTTTGACCCACTATTGAAAAAAAGAATGCTTTGGTTAGGAAAATTTTATCTAGAATTACGGGTATTATAACTGTTAGATACATCAAAACCAACTGTGGAGGAGTGGGAGTATGAGGTATTCATGAAATAATGAAGAAACTAATCTGAATCAAGTGGATAAAACCTGAGGAGTCATGGGAGACAGAGGTGGATGTGGGAATCAATAACATATATCACTGTGTAGTTTATCTGCGTAGCATTTACTACAGGTGCATATTTACATTATTTATTGTTTGTTTAAAGTCGGTTTCCTTCAATAGACAATAAGTTCCATGAAGGTGGGAACCATGTAAATGAATGAATGCATGTTACATGATAGGTGAGGAACTGCTATAGTTTAGCTTGAATGTCAGATGAAGAAACACAGACTTTATGCAGTTAAAAAAAAGAGCCCACAGAGGATGTTTGCACAGACTGGGGCGGTGGAAGTAGGAATGGAAAGGTAGACATAAGGGCTATTTTATTGTTGAAATCAATAACACATGCACTCTCTGCTCTGCTCACCCTCTCTCAGCTCCCTTAGTTCTATCAGCTGCAGGCTCTGTTATGACACCAATTTAATCAGAAAGAATGTGAAGAGACTATGGACCAAAATGTTAAAGAAATAATGATTTCTTAGTTCTCTGGAAAGCAATGAGCTGTATATGAAAGTCTCATGGTCTCAAAAGTCTCCTTTCTCTCTCTTTTTAATTTGTTTTCCCTACACAAAAATGCTACCTTTTATCTTTTTTCCCCAATTTTGCTCTGGTTTGGCAAATTTTAATTGCCTATTTGCGATGAGGTTCCTGAAGCTCTTGAAAGTTAATTATTTCTTTCTGGCGAAGATCAGAAACTTTGAACTCTATTCGTGAGATAAATAGTCTGGTGGCACTTTGGAACTTCAACTTATTGAAGTTAACTGAGCAGCTCACCAACTTATTCCCTGAATTTAAAATTGAATATGAAGAGAATTGGACCCCAGACATGATTAGGCTGAGGACGTAGGATTTATAGAGTTAGTTCAGAGCAAACTATGTTCCCAGAGATACAGCTCTGGTGGCAGCTTCCCCATAAACAGATAGATAGATGGATTTTGAACCAAGATGGAAAGAAAAGGAGAAATGGCATAATTTCAATAAATCAAACTGCTCAGTTAAAGACAGGTTCTGGTAGTTATATTTGCTGGATAAGGGAGAGAGGTAACCTAAAAACCTTTTGGCTTCAATTCCAGGATATGCTTTTGAAATGCCCGGATCTATTTTTGAGCCTGGGTGGGTAGAGTAACCATCATTAGATCTTTTTGTTGACAGGGGGATGCACAGGACCTTGGAGTCTTCAGGTTGTATATGTTCACTCTCTGGCACTGAAAATAGATGGCAGTGTGCAGAGCCCAGGACATCTACTAGAAGTCCTCCAATTTATTTTAAACCCTGGTTTTGTAATCATTTTCTTCTTTTTAAAGAAAGTGAAAATTTGGTTTAATTGTGTTCTAGTTCACCAAGATAAGATAATAGATAGATACATATTGCCAGAGGCAAAAGATGTCTTATATAGCTTGTTGAAAATTGAAATAATCTAAGGTCTTGATGCAAATCATTCAAATCCTCAATGCCCCTTTTAAGTTTTCTAGGGGAGACTGAACAAGGATGTATGTGGATCAAATGTTAGTGAAAGAAATGTTTACCTAAGAATTTAAATAATTTAATTAGATGCCATCACCAAGGGCTGCATATCAAAAGGTTTAGCAATTGCAATTTGACCTAATCCAAAAGAATCTTCTTACTTCAGAGGTTTCTAGTCATTTGGGAGTTTGAGATGCAGGAAAGGTTTTTGAAATCCTGACAGAAGAGTTTGCTGGGAGATCATCACTGTTCCAAACCTGACAACTTTTGGAAAGTTGTTCTTTTGTGCATACTCATTCTGCTTCATCTACTGATACTTGAGAGGGACCTCCAATGGTGAGTCAGTAACAGAAAAATGCTCCAATTGCTTTCCTCATGTCCCCTTTTTTATTCAATCTCTAACCATTTATCAGACATGGGCACAGGAAGATAAGGGGCAGTAATTAGTTGAAAGGAAAGCTAGGTTGTATAAATTATTGTAGGTGACAAGACTAAGAGTAAGATGGGCTCAGTTTGTCAGGAATCTTTTCATGATTATTTTAGGAAGAGACAACCAGCACTCTTTTTCCAGGGCAAGGCCTAGACTAAGTTGAAAAACAGACCATTCAGTTTAGATGCTGAGTAGCCCTCAAGTGTGAGAGAAAAATTGTCATCAATTTTAGTTCCACAGGTCCAAAAACAGTACTAATGAAAGCAAGGTCATGAGTTTGATCTCAATCTCTATCAGTAAGCTTAATACCATTTAAAAACAAGTATTCCCACAGCCAAAGAGTCATCAATTTTTATTCAAACAGCTCATCAATTTATTCTACGGGCTCATGAGAGACTGAAGGAGAGAGTATGTTTTTTATTATTAATATTCCTACAATATAGAGAAACAAAATGCATCCTACAGTTCATTGGTAATAGATTCATAAAAGGAGGGAAAACATTTACTTATCAATATTTAATGTTTACAAGCACAGTCAGTGTGTTTTATAGAGTTCTAGGAGCAGCAGAAATCTTTAAATGGCATAATAATCACCAGTCTACTTCTATGCAAAACCAGTGGTAACCTCTGAGGACACTCCTGTAAAGGCAAGTAGCCATCTTCTCCATTTCTTACATGTGTTTGTCATTTCACAAGTGGCATTTGATTTCATATATATGGCTTTACCATTCTTATGTACTTAGTCTGAGATGCTGAACAAGGTAGAGAAGAAGCAGGGATAGGCAACATGTATGGAGGAGTTATGGCAACTTGTATGGAGGAGTTATGGCAACTTGTATGGAGGAGTTATGGAATCTTCTTTGCTAAAGTCTTTTCAGGACAAGTGGTTCTGTTTCAGAGATGGTTAGAGAAATTCCATCCCTTAGAAAATCCCTTCTCTAACTTTTCCAACAATGGAGGGAAATGCAATAGATTCCTCATACTCGGAGGAGTGTTAACATTTGTTTGGTTTGTGATGTTGTTGTTATTTTGAGAGAATCCTGCCATGTTAAAGCTTGGAGGGCTCATAGAGATCACTTAGTTTAGCAAGATTTCAAATGAAAATGTAGGTCATTGAGGGGAAGAAACTTATTCAGAAACTAGGGGCCTGGTGCACGAAATTCGTGCACGGGTAAATTGGGGTGAGGGTGCAGGTAGGGAGGAGGAGGGCAAGTGGGGAGGTCCCTCAGCCGGACCTGGACTTCATCCAATTCGGGAGCACTCAGGAGAAGTGCTACTGATGGCTTGGACCCACTGCACCTGGTTCTCTGCTCTCTGCCGGGCCTGTCTGCTCCACACTACGGAGATGGGCAAGCAGGTGCTGCTGGGCGATGCCTGCGGAGTCCTTGATGGCTC
>PVJC01029222.1:0-22054 GCA_004026665.1 Murina feae
GCTTAATTTCTAGTTAGTCTTTTATCATATCCTTGAGGGTCTCATTAGATTCATTGAGGATCTCACTAAATTTATCGGCAGTCTCTAGAAAATTCTTGAAAAACCTAATAACCGTGGTTTTGAACTCTATATCCTGTCATTTTCTTTCCTCCATTTCTGTCATTTGTGATCTGTTTCTTTGTCTCCGCATTTTGGCTGCTTCCCTTTCTGGGTTAGGTGATCACTGAGAGGAATTAACCTCTAATCCACTTGGTTATGAGATCAGCTGTGTCTACAGTGGGAGAACTTCTGTGCTGGAGACACCCTTATGGGGCAAGAGTTGTTTCAGTGGGGCTTTTGTGCTCTCTGCATCTGCCCCGAGTGTGTTCCTTGTGGATCTGAGTTTTATTTAGGATGGTCCCACTCTGGCCACTGGGTGGGGCTGGCTGTTGTATCTTTGAGGAGGTGTTGATTTAGCCTTTGCCTTAGGCTACTCAGTCTTTAATATGCAAAAGCCTCTGAAGCAGCTTGGGAGGGGCAGGGCCTCGGGGAGTCTACAGGGCGGAGCAAATAGCTATGGGAGTGGCCAGATTATTATGACCACCCCATCAGTACTTTGTTGGGCCACCTTTTGCCTTCAATACTGCAGCGATTCTTCTTGGCATTGACTCCACGAGATGTTGAAAGGTGATGCGAAGAATCTGACCCCATGCCTGATGAATAGCAATGTCCAGTTCTGTGAGATTTGATGGTTGTGGAACCAGCTGCCTGATGGCTCTTTTAACTTCGTCCCACAAATGCTCAATTGGATTGAGATCTGGTGATGGTGGGGGCCACCTAAGCAAGGTGAAGTCTCCCTCATGTTCTTGAAACCACTCCTGCACAACATGAGCACTGTGGCATGGTGCATTGTCTTGTTGGAAGAAGCCATCTCCATTAGGATACGCCACCAACATGATAGGACGAACCTGATCAGCAACGATACTTAGGTGTGTTGTGCTATTCAGACGTTTATAATGGTCTGGCCCTCTAGCAACTTCAGCGCGAAATTATAGCTAATTTGCCTACAAACGTCAGGTGGTCATAATAACCTGGCCACTCAGTGTATGTCTCATCCTTAAAATCTTAAGATGAGGTGGGATGCATCCCAGTGCTCACATGTGAGTATGTGGATAACCAGGCCAGGCCTGGGTGATACCAAAGAACGGTGTCACGTCATTTCTACGTTGAAGAGAAGTCATGTGTTGGGGTGGTGGTTTTGTGTCTCTAAAAACACAGACATCTTGGCCTGCTTTGTGGCTCAGGCCCAGGTTCTTTCTTCTTCTTTCCTGTTGACCCTCCTTTGACCTGCATGGAGTGTATGTCACCGGGACGTCTGGACAGTAGCTTCTGACCTGCTAAGGAGAACTTCCCAGTTCTGCTAGCCAGCCCGGCTTTGTCAGCCCGTTGTCCACAGTGAGTTATCGCTATGGACAATCCTTGCGCCTGTTGCAGAAAAAAAGTCACCAGAGACCTTTAACCTGCAAACCTGAGACCATCGGGCTGTCGCTGCCAGCCTACAGTCCCCTGAGGAGGTTCTGAGCAAGATGGACACTCAGAAACCCTCTGGACTGGCTGCCTGTGGACTCGAAGCTGGGGTTCTAGCCTGCTCGTCACTAACCATTGGACTCCTTTGCTCCCATAGGAGACCTCTTGTACTGTCTGACTGCTTGTATCACAGGCCTAGTTTGGAGAAACACCTGCATCATCGCCACCTGATCTGATTAGGTCGATCAGGTCAACCAATTGGACTACATTGATCAGCTCAGCCAATGGGATTGAGTTGATTAGATTAAGGAAGTGGAGGGAATGAGGAGAGAAGCAAGAGATGAGAGAAAATTGAGAGCATAGGGGTTGATTAGATTAGCCAATTAGCTCGGCTTTTTGGAGTTACGCTTGGCTCTTCTGGGCTGGGCTCAGCTCTTCAGAGGACCCCTTCACCAGAAAATCCCTGGCAGCCATTCCCTGTGGTTCCTTTGGAAGTTCTGTGCAGCTGCCAGTGACTCCCAGATGGGGACGCCCTGGGATTGCTTCCTCTTCACCTCTTCCTCAGGAGATGCCTGGGGTGGAAGACTTCACACGCTTCTCTAGGGGTTAGGGGTTAGGGTTAGGAGTAGAGGTAGGTTTAGGGGTAAGGATGGGGTAGAGATAGAGTTAGGGGTAAGAGTTGGGGTAGGGGTAGGGGTAGGGGTAAGGGTTAAATTAAGGAAATGAAGAGAATGAGGAGAGAAGGAATAAAGGTAGGGTTAGGGGTAGGGGTAGGGTCAGGGGTAGGGGTAGGGTTGACTGTCAACCATGGGAATGCTCAGGAGCCACAGAACTGCCATGGCTTTGGATGACTCCATTTCAATGCTGACATTTTTCAGAAGTGTACAGTCCTGGCGCTAACCTTGAAGGGTTGTCCATAGTCTCTCGGGCTACCTTTGGGGCTCACTGAGAAAGTGGACAAAGTCCTCGAGTAAAGCGAGCCCAGTAGGGGTGTGTTGGGAAGGGTGGTGAGCGCCAAGGCAGGTGTTAGCATGCAAGACTCCAGGGTCCGTTTCCCCACCTTCTCCTCCATGAGCGTGTCGTGGGGGAGGGCCTGGTCTACAGGTGGCTCTGTCACTCAGTAATTATAGGAATATCGGCAAATTACATCATCTCTCTCTCTGCATCTCGGTGACCTGATCTTTAAAGTGAGGAAAATAACACCAAATTTGTAAGCTGTCTTCGGGATTTAGCGGAATGCTGGGAGGGTGTCCGGCCCAAAGAATGCACCACATCCAGAGTGAACCCTAAGATAAAGTATGGACTTTGGGTGATGTGGCCATGTAGGTCTGTTCTTGGTAAAAAAGAAAAGAAAATGGCGCTCTGAGAGTGGTGCTGATAATGGGAGAGGGTGCGCATGTGTGAGAGTAAGTGGTATATGGGAAACCTCTGTACCACCCTCAATTTTTAAAAATATATTTTTTAATTGCATAAAGTATTACAAAGATCTCTTTTTTCCCCCTGCCCTTCCCCCAGCCTCCCCTACCCCCCAGTGTTTTGTGTCCATTGGCTATGCTTAAATGCATGCATAAAAGTCCTTGGTTGATCTATTATCCCCCCACCCCCAACCCTCCCTGTCCTTGTTGCTGTAATTTGACGGATTGTTTGATGCTGCTCTGCTTCTGGATCTAATTTTGTTCATCAGTTTATAATGGTTATTATTATCCATAGATGAGTGAGGACATGTGGTATTTTTCTTTCATTGACTGGCTTGTTTCACTTAGCATAATGCTCTCCATTTCCATCCATGCTACTGCAAATGATAGATAACTCCTTCCTTTTTACAGCAGCATAGAATTCCATTGTATAGATGTAGCACCCTCAATTTTGTTGCAAACTTAAAACTGCTCTAAAAAATTAAGTTTATTTTAAAAGCACGTGCGAAAGAGAGAGAAAAGAAAAAAGAGAGGAAGAAAAGAGATGTATAATAATTCAAAGAAAAAACACTTTTCATAATAAATTTAATAGAGCAGAAGTTCAGACACACTTAAAAAATAATTTCAAGGTATTCTTTTTTATAATTGATTTTTTTTTTTTTTTTTTTTACAGAGAGGAAGAGAGAGGGATAGAGAGTTAGAAACACCGATGAGAGAGAAACACTGATCAGCTGCCTCCTGCACACCTCCTACTGGGGATGTACCTGCAACCAAGGTACATGCCCTTGACCTGAATCGAACTTGGGACCTTTCAGTCTGCAGGCCGACGCTCTATCCACTGAACCAAACTGGTCAGGGCAATTTCAAGATATTATTATTAAACATTTCCCAAAGAATAATTTGTGCTTGGCTAAAAAAAAAATAAAAAATTGTACGTTACTTACCTGGCAATATCGTTGAATTAAATATTATTTCTACACACAGTTTCCAGACATTCAAATCTTACCCTGTGAAATTCCCTTTAAAAATAACCGTGTGAAATTACAGAAGTGGCCCAGGTGTTACCGCGTAGCAGCTGGTTTCAGAGATTAATCAGACTGTCCCAAGTTAGAAGCTCATGTGAGACCTTTCGGGGAAGAAGAGAAATCGGATGGAACAAAGTCCCGTGAGAAGCGTCCGCGGGTCCCGGGCACCTGCGCAGGGTCAGCCCCTCCCCAGCACATGCTCCCTCTCCGCGCCGACCACGTCTCCTTAGGTCACCTGTGCCACCTCTCCAAGGCCATCTCGTGTTCTCAGTTAAAATCGTTGTATGTCCTCCATCGGGAAGCCCTGAAGACAGACGTTTGTCTTTTAGTCCTCATTGGATGTCTTCCTTTTAAAAAAAAAATATATTTGTATTGATTTCAGAGAGGAAGGGAGAGGGAGAGAGGAACGTCAATGATGAGAGAGAGTCATTGACGGGCTGCCTCCCTCACGCCTCCCGCTGGGGATGCAGCCAGCAACCTGGGCACGTGCCCTTGACTGGAGTCATACCCGGACCCGCGTCCGCAGCCAGTGCTCTATCCACTGAGCCAAACCGGCCAGTAGAGCTGATTTCAGAGCTCATGTCTGACCAGTTGTCAGTTCTACACATTTTTCTGGTGACAAGAAAAGCAGATGGACAGTTACTTCTTCCTTCCTTCCTCCAGCCTCCAGCCTGGAAGGGAAAAGGAAACTCTAAACGTACTGACCACAGTTCAGTCATTTGCTTATCGATGGAAGAAGGTGCCTCTGAGTTTAAAAATAGCCCTTGCCCGGCGTCTGATGATCCACATCTATTCTTGTCCCAGCTGCTAACTCGCCCTGTGACATCAGATAAGACACTTGCCCTCCCCGCGGTGTGGGAATGGTGGGCTGCGTCCTAAAATACCTTTCGCGTCTGAACCCCGTGGTTCACTTCTCAGATGAGTCCCTTCCTCCCCGTCTCCAGCAGCCCTTCCCCCTCGAGGCATGTGTCCCTTTGTCAGTTTGCATTCCTGCCCAAACCGCTGCAGCCCTCGGCCCTTCCATCAGTCCACCTTTGACCTTCCTCACAGATTTGACTTCCTAAAACACCATTTGCCTTGTTTTTTCTTACCTAAAGTGGCCAGCGGTGGGCCTTCGATAGTTATCGTCCAGATCTCTCCAAGGCGCCTGCCCCTGGAACTTCTCCCCAGCCCTGTGCTCCCGCAGTCGTCCTGCTGAAATGTTTTCAGAAAAGCAGTGAGGAGGTGCCCCAGCCCAGGCTGGGGGGCCCTGCCCATAACTCATTGGCACCGTGTGTGCCCACACGGCTTGCTGCATGCCTCCCGGAGAACTAGCAGCCCAGGAGGAGCCCTCAACAGGTGCAGGACGAGTTTGTGGATAAATACCCTGCTTTTCCGGCCCCTCAAGTAGCACAGTTTTTTCTTTTTAAAATATATTTTATTGATTTTTTACAAAGAGGAAGGGAGAGGGATAGAAAGTTAGACACATCGATGTGAGAGAAACATCGATCAGCTGCCTCCTGCACACCCACTACTGGGGATGTGCCCGCAACCAAGGTACATGCCCTTGACTGGAATCGAACCTCAGTCCCTTCAGTCTGCAGGCCGACACTATATCCACTGAGCCACACCGGTCAGGGCATCAAGTAGCACCGTTCTGAGGAGAGTTCCCCACGGCCTCCCGAAGGGCTCCAGGGGGCTAGAGTCCCAGTGGCCCCCATGGGTAACCTGCCCATGGTGTTCCCTGTAGAGCCTTCTCTTTCTTCCCAGTCTTCCTTCTCCATTTTCCTATCAGAGCTTTGGGAGGTCAACGTCTGTGTAAGCTGCTCACACCCAGATACTTGTATTGGGGTCTGCTTCGCAGGAGAATGGATAGGTTTTCATATATATATATATATATATATATATATATATATATATATATTCCTTTTTCTTTTGCTTGGTTTGATTTACTTACTTTAATCTTTTCAGAAAATTAGGTAATTTATCCTTGCAAATTTGCTGATAAATATTTGTGCATTATGTTCTCTTACAAATTAAGAAGTTTCTAATGTAGGTTCTTTGTTTTCATTCCTAATCCTGCACTGTCTTTTACTTCATTCTCTGGGTTTTATTTACCACGCTTCTAGGAATATCTAACTCATTTTTCTTTTCAATGAGTCATCTTTCAGTTCTGTTGATCATTATTTCTGATTTTGGGTTATAATTGTTTTAGTTGCTTTTGTGATTTTCTATTTTATTAATTTCTACTTTTACCTTTGGTAGTTCTTCCTCTACAGTTTATTACATTTGTAACTTTTTGAGATAGTTGCCAAATTTATTTATTTTCAATTTGTCTTTTTTTAAAATTAATGGATATGAAATTGTACATTTCCATCCAAATATTGATTTAGGATCACCAGTTGGAACATAATGTGCCTTTTGGTTTATTAGTTTTAAACATTATTAAATCTCCATTGTTATTTAGCATGTGATATTTTATTTCCAAAATTACTGTGTTTTTGTTTCTTTTTCTATTGAATTTATTGGGGTGACACTGGTTAACAAAATTGTACAGTATCTGCCATCTTCACCTTGCAGTCTATCTAATTGATTCTTAAATAGGAAATGTGATTAACTGGCATTTCCATTCAACTTCTTGAATTGCAAATGCAATTCTTTCATTTGGAATCAATTTTCCTGAGCAGTTGAGTGAATAGCCTCATTACTCACATGTGAAAGTTGCCCAAAAGATTTCTATAAAAGTTGCTAATGATGTCTTTGTTGTTTCACTGGGAATGCATAGCTGCTTTCTACACACCCTCCCCTCCGTGCCTCCCCCTCCCCCGCCCCAGCAATACTACTGATGTAGTTCTGTAGGAGGCCTTGTCGGATGCTGAGCACTGTCAGAAATGGCACCTGGGTGCATGCCCAAGCCTACATTAAGAAGGGAATGGTATTAATGCGCCTTTACAAAAGCATCTTTTATAGCCAAGCAGGAAGAAAAATCACTTACTCTCATAGTTTGCTCTATGTATTGCTATTATCATCGTTAATTATAGTATCCAAATACAGTGCTTGTTTCTGAGTTCTGTTTAGTTTAAGTTTTCTCAATTAGTAAAATTTATTACCCTCTCTCAATAAAATTTATTTCTTCCTATTAACTTTTTATATAAGTTAATTGGATAAAAGATATGGATGGCTGACCAAAATCACTCACTAGTGGGAGAGAGGCTGGTTAAGGTAATGCCTTGTTTTCTTTGCCATTCTACTAAAATGTTAAAATTCAAGATCCGTTTTCTTTCTGAAATGAAAAAGGCTTAAGGAGTTCTAAATCTCGTTTACCTAGACATATCACCTTACATCGCTAACAATTTTGAATGTGTTTTGTCAGATTTTCTTTCTTTGCCATCTAGATTATAATATAGGGTTTCTTTTCACAGCACTTAAATATTATATTCATTTTCAGGTAGAGAAAACATTACCATATCCTAGCCCCCTTTACACTGTCATGCATGAATCATCTAGAAAATTTTCGGAATCCATCCAACTGCATTTCTCATTAAAAAAAAATTCCCATATCTGCATACTCTGCCAAGAATTCTATCTGAGTAGTTTAGAAAATTGAGATAACTAAGTAAAGCAAAACAAAAGAAAATTAAATAAAGCAGGGTTGGCAGTACCATCGAATAAAGCAAACTTTATTCAAATGCATTTTCTTACATAACATTTCCCAGCATTTTACATAATATACTATGAATAAAATATAAAGTAAATCTAATATAATAAAAGAGAAACATGCAAATTGACCGTTACCACCAGCCAATCAGAGCGGCTGTATGCAAATTAACCCAGCCAAGATGGAGGCTGGCAGGGCGGCTCTGCACTGGGAGCCTCCACGGCCGGCATAGCTGTGCCAGGTGTGTCAGCTCAGTGGGAGGTGGGGTCCGGCCTGGGGCCTCCTCAGGGTGTCCAGAAGCAGCTGTCCTGGGTCTGCTGCCTGGCTCCACCCCCCAGGGGCCTCCACAGGGCGTGTGGGAGCGTCTGCTGCACAGTGCGGAGAATCCGAAGCCAGTTCACTGCCCAGCTCCACCCCGGGTGTGTTTGCTCAGCAGCAGGGCCCCACCGAGGGATTCTGCACCAGTGTCCGCCCCTGGCTTGCCACCCAACTCTGCGCCAGGTGTGTCCCCTCAGCGGTGTGGGCCCACCAGGCGTGTGCGATCGTGGGCCCTCCGGTGGGAAACGTCCAGGCCTGCACTCACCAGCCCTCCCACCCCCCAGTGCACGAACCCTGAAGGGGCTGTGGGCAGCCTGAAAATGGCTCTCGGCCTCTCACCCAGGCTGGCCAGCAGGTGGACATCTCCCCCGAGGTGTCCCAGACTGCAAGAGGGCACAGGCCGGGCTGAGGAACCCCCACCCCCCGAGTGCACAAATTTTTGTGCACCGGGCCCCTAGTCTTCACATATAAGCCAAAAACTTATATTCTATTGTCAAATGATCTATATTCTATTGTCTATAGAATCTATTCTAGAGAATTCTATTCTATAGAATCTATACTCTATTGTCTGGCTGCAAATGATAAGAAATATGTTTCCCTTTCTCATCAAGGCTAGAATTGTTATCCCAAATATAACTGAAGTTGATTTTTAAAGAGGTAAAATAGTTTACTTATGTTTACATTATATAATTATTTAAACAGCATAGCTTGTGTTTATTGTATTTTCAAATCAGATTTACATACTTCAAAAATTTGTGTGATTCAGTGACTAGATCATTTTGGGACAGAAAAGTCTGTTCTCTAGCATGCGTTTCTTCTGACCCTTGACCTTGAAGTCAATCTAAGTTTACTATAGCAAAACAATGCATTAATTGATATTACCATTAAGTTACCTGAAGGTATTATTGATCTACATATGTTTTCTAATTATTTTTTATTTTCAATATTTTGTTATGGCTTATCTCAATTTATTCTCTTGTGAATATTGTTACTTTTTAGGTTTTCAAATTTAAATGGCAGGTACTTAATCATTAGGTTCTTTAAAAATTTTCTAATACAGCTTTAGTTTATGTCCCTGTTTTCATTTTCAGTGAAAATGGTTATCATTTGCAACGTGCAATAAAAAAATTACTTTGGTTATATATTAGAATATATTGAGTCTTTTCCAATTGTATCACTGACTCTTTTTGATCTCAAAATGTTCACAGTCTTTATCACTCTCTATTATAAAATGTATTTCTTGAAATTACCTTCCTGTTTATTAAATGCCTTCAAAGTTCCAGATGAAAAGATGTGATGGTAGAGCAGTTTCACTTGTGGGACATCAAAAGTGTGGACTTCCTCCCAGATGAGTATAATTTCTGAATGCGTGATTCTTTTTTTTTGCCAGTCATAATTTTTCATAACAATGCATTCATAACTGTTTGAAAGTATCATGGTGTTACTCCAAATGGTTTTCGCTTGACATCTGTGAGGACAGTGACACATGAGGCACCCTTGTAACAGAGCACAATTGTCCTGCGGGTCATAAGACTCAAAGTGAGACGGTGGGTCAGGGCTGAAGAGGAAAAAACAAGCGAGTTCTGCGGAACGGTCCAGAGAGTCTGACCACATCCACATTTTTTGCTCAATGGAAAAATTACACAAAGGAAAATGCCTGGAGGATAAAGGAGGGAGAAAAGAGAAGAGGAAGAAGGGGAACACGCAAAGGGAGTTGGTGATCCCACATAAAATCTTTAAATTGTATTACAGAGCTTCTTTCAGTTGCTCTGGCTCTCTCCTACACGCGTCATCATCACTTCAACAAAACGGTAGCTTTGCGCCCTGGCCGGTTTGGCTCAGTGGGTAGAGCGTCGGCCTGCAGACTGAAGGGTCCCAGGTTCGATTCCGGTCAAGGACATGTACCTTGGTTGCAGGCACATCCCCAGTGGGGAGTGTGCAGAAGGCAGCTGATCAATGTTTCTCTCTCATCGATGTTTCTAACTCTCTATCCCTCTCCCTTCGTCTCTGTAAAAAGAAAAAAATCAATAAAACATATTTTAAAAAAAAAACAAACGGTAGCTTCGTGATGCACAAGGGAAAGAATCACACTTCGCCTGTTCCTGGCTGCTATCATTGGCAAGAATAAAGACTGTGGACCCAGCTGGCATCGACCTATGAACCAGGAGGTCAAGGTTCGATGACTCGTCTGGACCCCCGCCCGAGATGCCGGCTCCATCTCCAGGGGGTGCTGTGCAGGAGGCAGCTGATCAATGAGTCTCTCGCATCATTGATGTTTCTCTCTCTCTCTCCCTCTCCCTTCCTCTTTCTGAAATACATAAAAATATTTTTTAAATAAATAAATGAAATATAAAGAACAGAGCCTGTGGCAAGCAAATGTGGAAGCCCATTAGGCACCTCTGACTTGGACTGGGCCCTATTTTTCTGTGGACAGAGAAGTGGCTGGCGGGCATTGTGAGCACGTACACACCATCTATGCGGCTTGAATGCCAATGAGGGCGCCTTTGAATTGGAAACAAAGAGTGACCCTGATGTTGTGACAGACTCCTCGTTTCATGCTTTTGTAACTACTCTCAAACAAGCATTTGAAACACTTAGCCATCTCAACGTATTATTAAATACTCAGCATATTTTAAAGCAGCTTGCCGTTTCCACTGACTTCGACCTGGGCCGTAGGCTTCAGCACAGGCTACTTGGACATCGAAGTCACCTGCGCTGTCTTCCAAAAACAGTGTCTAGAGTGGTTGTTTACAAATATAAATCTTTTTTTTAAAAAATATATTTTATTGATTTTTTACAGAGAGGAAGGGAGAGGGATAGAGAGTTAGAAACATTGATGAGAGAGAAACATCGATCAGCTGCCTCCTGCACACCCCCAACTGGGGATGTGCCCACAACCAAGGTACATGCCCTTGACCGGAATCGAACCTCAGTCCCTTCAGTCCGCAGGCCGATGCTCCATCCACTGAGCCACACAAGCCAGGGCCAAATATAAATCTTTACTTCCCAGCTTACATCTCAAGACCACATTCCAAGCACAACCTTAATAAAGCCTTGTACACAGCAGCCTGCTAAGTTCTCTCCAAGTCCCACAGCCCCCAGCCCTCAGCACCTTCGCGCTGCCTGCTTTTGCTGAACCGTGTCCGCCACCCTTCCAGCTCAGACCTCCAGACCAGATGAGCGCTCATCGAGGTCCGGGTATTAGATTTCGTACCATTTGTCACAGCTTGACATTGAGTGAGGATGAATTAATAACCACGGTTATAGGTTACACATCAATTTCACTTACCATGTTATCCTCACAACCTAGCATTGTGCCGGGGATCGAGTAGGTGCTCAAGAGATATTTTTGACTGAGCTGAACGAGTACATGGCACGGCAGTGGTAGCTTTCTTTCTACGGATGGAAAATCCATGACAATCACAAAGAGACCTCTCGCCTTCGTAACGTACGTGGGCGAACCCGAGTCCTGTCATCTTCACCAGAAACATAAGGTTAAATCTTCTGAATATGGAGGGAGCATGTGCTCTTTTCTCTCCACCAACCTGGAATTTTTTTTTTTAAAAAAATACATATTTTATTGATTTTTTACAGAGAGGAAGGGAGAGGGATAGAGAGTTAGAAACATCTATGGGAGAGAAACATTGATCAGTTTCCTCCTGCACACCCCCCACTGGGGATGTGCCCGCAACCAAGGTACATGCCCTTGACCGGAATCGAACCTGGGACCCTTCAGTCCACAGGCCGACGCTCTATCCACTGAGCCACACCGGCCAGGGCATCCCTGGAATTTTTAAGTTAAATTAGAAAAAAACAAGCCGTTGGGCTGCACCTGCCTTAATTTCCTCCCAATTAACCTAACGCTCTCCCTCCGTGCACTACTGCATGTCTGGGAACTTCGCCACTGCAAACTCAGGGTTAAACTCCTCATCTGGGAACTCTGTACTGAGCCACACGGAACAAATACGAAGAAGGCCCCCACCCCCTTGGGAATTTAACACGGGTTCTTTAGGAAAGTCTGCCGCATAAAGAAATCCGCACACTTCACGTCCATCTATGATCAACACTGTCTTTTCCGTCGCCTTTCAAAGGAAGCGTAAGCGCGGGAAACCTGTTCCAGCCAAGCCCTAGCGGGTCGCACCTGGGGAGTTTGCAGCCGAGGACGGGGCTCGTCATGCCGGCGGCAGTGCTTCTTCACTCGCCAGGACATTCACCACGGAGCCCGAGGGTGTCATTAGGAGAAACAGAACAACCGGCCACCATCTGTCTCACTACAGGACACCATTCTAGAGACATCGACGACGGCCACAGCGAGAAACAACCTCAGGGGTAGGAAATCCCAGGACTTCTCCTCCTCTCCCTGGCTGGGGCCCTCCGCAGCCCCATTTTACCCTTTAATACCTTTACCTTGAACAGCCGCTGCAGGGCCCGGACCAGCTGCCCCCACCGCAGGCGGAAGGGAGAGTGTGGGCCTCCCAAACGAGCTCGCACCCCGAGTTCTTTAGCTCTGCCCTTGGATCCCAAGTGCAGCCAGACTCACATGCACCCCCGTCTCTCCCCCACCGGCGGCTCTGCAAGCCCAGCCCCCCATCCTTGTACCGTGAAGCCACAGGACTCAGCATCTGCTCTGTTCCCGGGGAGACCACCAGCCCTCAGCAGGTGAGTTGCTGTCACGTCCTGGGCCCGAGTCTGCGCAGAGATGACCGTTGTCTTTCTCACCGTTGTGTTTCATGGCGGGCAGGCTTAAAATGCAGGTTGGTGTGTATTTAATTTACATTTTGGTACACAGAAGTTGGGTTTTATGACAATGGAGTACTAGGACCCTTAACCTCACATGTATTTTCTAAATTTTTCTTAAAAGTGTTTTGGTTGGGGGAGGGGATTTGAAACCTAGAAATAGTTTGTAACAGACATGAACCTACTGCAAGTTGTAGCATGCTGACTCAATCTTTCTAAAGTTTTATTATAATAGTAGATATTAAGAAAACTTGAGAAATACCAATATATTAAGACATTTCTTTGTGGGGTGCAGCTACAGTGTTTGGACAGGTTCAAGCCTTGGACTACTGAGAGGGCACGGTCCTCTCATGGCCACGTGCAAGTCCCAGCTTGAAGGGCACAATTAGCCAACAGCTATAGCTGTGAGCTTGAGCCTGTGGTCCGAACTCGTGGCCCCACGTGCCTGAGTGATAGAGTTCAGGTGCGTGTGGTTGGGTAGGATTGAAACCCACGAGAATGCTGTAAACAACCTGACCACGCCCTTACTCTGCCTCGTGGCATCTGCTATAAAGACAGGCTTGTGGGCGTGGGGGTTGTCTCTCTCCATCAGAGGAGCAGCGTCCCACCGAGACCCAGCTTTCATTCTCTTGTCTGTCTTTTCTAAGCCTCTCAGCGCCCCCACTCAGGGTCCCTGAGCCAGGCTGAGCTGGCATGAGTATGCCATGGCCATGCCGGCCCCTCACAGTTCTTCACAAATATTGGCTGGGGCTACCCTTGAAAATAAACGATATAGTAATAAAACACATGCTCTGAAGAGTTTGCTAAACATTAAACATATTATTTATGTAAAGAATAGTGCCCAGAAATGTAAATTTTACGCTGCTCGAATTAGTAATACAGTAGAGTAGGAAAATATTTAGCAAATATTAATATTTATAAGTCTAGAAATGAAGACATTTCCTTAGGCCGAGTTTCCACAAGAGCTTTTATTACTCTTATTGAGAAAAAGTGATGATAAGCTCTCACAAATGTAATCTCTTCAGCTAGATCTACTTGATCGACTACCTTCGTTCTCCTGGCAGGATAATTTTATTATTATGGTTATTTTGTTTGCACATTATTGGTGAAGTATGGAATCAGCTAAAAATCACAGACAACTGTGATTCTTTTCCAGGATTGTAAAGCTTGGGTTTATGAGTCCCATTAATCTCGACGCCAACAATCCACAGCATGAGCTTCTCAGTGAGTTTCTAGTTCCGTGTTCCTGTTTATACCCTCAACATCTGTCATGCTGCCACATGTTCTTCTTTTTCAAAGATAATTTCTTATTTTATTACTTTTTTAGAGAGAAAGAGGAGGGAGGAGTGGGAGAAAGAAACCTCCATTTGTTGTTCCACTTATCAATGCATTCATTGGTTGATTCTTGTATGTGCCCTGATCAGGGGTGGGACCTGCTGCCTTAGCATATCCGGACACGCTCTAACCAACCAGCTACCTGGCCAGAGCTCCTTGTATCTTGATAATTAGAAATGTTAACTGCCTTGAGCACTGGCGCTGTTCGCCATGGAGGCACCTGAACTTGACGTCACTATTGCCCAACTGCTAGTTGTGTAGCCTGCTTCAGGTTCTTTGTTTTGCTGTACTAGGAAACACTAAAATGAATATTTTCCAGCAAACAACTCCTTAAATTTAAAAATATAGATATCCTTATCTGAGGATATTTTTCCATTGATTTTTAGAGAAAGTGGAAGAGAGAAGGAAAGACAGAGAGAGACACATCGATTGGTTGCCTCCTGCACGCACCCTGACCTGCACCCAGGCCAGGGGGGAGACTGCAACTGCAATACGTGCTCTTGATCTGAATCGAACCCGGATCTTGGGTTCACAGGCTGGCGCTCTATGCACTGAGCCAAACCAGCTAGGGCCAGCGAAGAGCTCTTAAAAGATTTATTTAAGTTTGTAAGTAAATGTTTCCTTTTGAAATCTATTTTATTGAGATCTAATTTACATATAGTAAAAGGCACACATTTTAATTACACAGACCAATGAGTCTTGACAAATGTACACATCCACATGGTCACCACCACAAACACAGAACATGCTCATCACCTAGGGAAGTTCCCTCGAGCACATTTGCTGTCAGTCCCACCTTGCTCCCACCCCTCTGCCTAACCCGAGGCCCGTGTCCACTTCTTATCCCCATATACTACTTTGGTTTGTTCTACAATGAGATATGAATTCATCCTACAGTATGTATTCTTGTGGCCAGCTTTTTTTGGCCCAGCATAATATTTTTTACATTTATCCACATTGTCAGTATCTGTAGTTTGCTCTTCATCGTTAGGCAGTATTTCTTTTAAAAAATATATTTTTTATTGATATCAGAGAGGAAGGGAGAGGGAGAGAAACATCAAGGATGAGAATCATTGATCGGCTGCCTCTTGCACGCCCCCTACTGGCGATCAAGCCCACAACTCAGGCATGTGTCCTTGACCAGAATCGAACCCAGGGCCCTTCAGTCTGCAGGCCGACACTCTATCCACTGAGCCACACCGGCCAGGACTGGGCAATGTTTCCTTATATGAATTTGCTTAGCCGTTCTTGTGTTGAAGGGCATTTGGGTTATTTCCAGTTGCAGGAGATTATGAGTAAAGCTGTTATCCGCATTCTCATCGAGTCTTTTTGTGGATATAGGTTTTCATTTTACGTAGGAGCGGAATTGCTGGGCCATAGGGTAGATGCGTGATTCACTTTATCGGGAATTGCTCAACCAGTTTCCAGAGTGACTGTATCATTTCTGTTACAGCCAGCAATGCGCGAGCGTTCCAGGAGCTCCACATCCTTGTCAACACCACCACGCCTCTGAGTCACGGCAGGACCCTGGGGCAGGGGGACCACATAGCCTCGTGCCCGGGAGAGAGCGGATGTCTGAGCTCAGAGCACAGTGAGAAGAGACTTCTAAACCGTGAGATCGCAAGGTGAGCAATCTCTGTCCATTTCCAGGCCTGACCCAAGGCTCAGTTACACAGTAAAATACGTGGCTGGAGGAAAGCATTTTTGTCAAAGAGGCTTCCTCAGACTCAAACCCCTCACCTCAGCTCAAAGTTTCAACAAAAGGCTGGCAGGTACCTCTTACTTAGAGCACAGGGTGTCCTTGGGTCCTCGTTCCGAGGTTAGCTCCTCCGCTGACCGCGTCCCCAGCTCAGCAACTGCACCAGGTAACGGTGTTCGTCGCTCTGGGAGTCCGTCTCAGGGTAGGTTCGGTCTTTTACACGTACTGTACCTGTGAAACAGGGTTGTCCCAAAATGATGGTTTTAAACAAAAGTGTGAACTTCTGGTTTATTGGGTAACTTGAGTCAGGGGGCGTGGAAACCTGTCATGGTCTTTTACATCCTAATCGTAAGCAGACTCTTCAAAAAAAAAAAAAAATAATGGTTTTGGTCCAGCCAGCGTGGCTCAGCGGTCGAGTGTTGACCTATGAATCATGAGGCCACGGTTCTGTTGCCGGTCAGGGCACATGTCCAGGTTGCAGGTTCCATCCCCAGTAGGGGGCATGTAGGAGGCAGCCGATCCGTGAATCTCTCTCATCATTGATGTTTCTATCTCGCCCTCTTTCTTCAATACAATATATATATTTTTAAAAAATTGTTTTGGCTAGTTTGAATGATTTCCTAAAGATGTATTTCCCAGAAGAAGATTATTAAATCAAGAATAACGAATGCTTTATGATAATTGTCAAGCAGAATAACATGATAATGGCATTATTTGTAAAAAAAAAAAAAAAAAAAAAAAAAAAGCTATGCTCCTTTCTTCACCTGGATCATTACTCTACTGATTCAAACCAGGGCTCGCTGGATTTTATTGTGTTCGTTGTGTTAACATATTTGTGTGTTGTTTTCAAATTTGTTTGTGTTGGATACTCTCCCCTCATCCGCTGCTCATTGGGTCCAGGCTTCTTTCTGGAGTGATTGAAGTTCTCTGATGTTCATTGTGGTGATGGTTGCACAGTCTGAATATAATGAAAGTCATTGAATTACACACTTTCAATAAGTGAATTGTGTGAATGTTACCAACAATAAAGTCGTTATTCCTAAAATGAAGCAGGGCGAGGACCTATGAATGCCAGGGAAGCTTCTATGATACGTCTCCAGCAGTTAAAGCCAAAAACAATTCTATGACGTGTCTCCCACTGAAAACCAAAAACGATTCTATGGGGCAACTTCCAAGCACAGAGAGAAAGGAAGGAATGACCGGTCCCCGGAGCCTGAGCATAATCAATACAAGAGCGCACTGGAGTTCTGTTTGTGATCAGGCACTGAGCTAAACATTCTATTTATTTACTTATATTTAATTTATTTTCTTAAAAATATTTTTATTGATTTCAGAGAGGAAGGGAGAGGCAGAGAGAGAGAGAAACAAAAATGATGAGAGAGAACCATTCATCAGCTGCCTCCTGCGGGCCCCACACTGGGGACTGAGCCCATAACCCACCAGCGAGTTCCACGTGATAAACCTGCTCACGAGTGGACGGGGGCATGGCCTAGGGGCCTTCGGCCCAAGCCGCGGGTGTGGCCAGGGCAGAGAATGTCCGGTCTCCTATGGAGCTTGTGGGAGATCTCACTCTAGCCATGTGAGACTTCACTTCAAAAGTGGCAACACACCCATCAGCAGCCTCCCGTCAGAGCGACGATGAAGCAGAAGTGAGCACTTCATCTGCAAAAGGGAAGCTGTGCAAATGGGCGCGGACGAGCCTGCATGACACGGACTGGCCTGGATGAGTCACTCCCCACCACACGGGAGCCTCTGAGCCGAGGCAGGCAAACCTTTTCAATCTCTCTCCAGACCTTCCCCCTCCCTTATAGCAGGAGCCCCACTGTTTCCCTGAGAGATTTCTTTGCCCCAGAATTCCTCCTCCAGGCAGGCCACCAGTTCTTCCCCTCCCCACGTCTCAGCAAGCCTGGCCACCTTCGTGTACTGTTCTCCAAGGAAGGGAGAAGTAGCTGTGGCCGATTCTCTGCACTCTGCTCCTCACACCCCTCTCCTTTAGAAATAAACAAACAAAAAACAACAGAGGTGATACATCCTTTTTTTTTAAAAAAAAAATTTTTATTGATTTCTGAGAGGAAGGGAGAAGAAGAGAGAGAAACATCAATGATGATACAGAATCATTAATAGGCCGCCTCCAGCATGCCCCACACTGGGGATGGAGCACAAAGCCGGGCCTGTGCCCTTGACCAGAATTGAACCCAGGACCCTTCGGTCCACAGGCCGCCACTCTATCCACAGAGCCAAACCAGCTAGGGCCACCCCCCTCCTTTTAGTCCCCTTTTAGTCTAGACTGAAATATAGAATTTTTTCAATTAGCTGCTCTTCTCTTCACCTCTCTGCCCCACCGAATGCCTCTAAATCAACGGAGCTGCCCGTGCTGACGGAGCGTGTGCAGGAGGCCGAGAAGGAGACGCGGGTCCTTCCGGAGCCAAGAGCCTTCTGAGCCGGGGAGCGACTGCCCGCGCCCCACGGCCGTGCCTGCTGCTCCCCGGACCCTGCTGCCACGCATCGCAGGCTACCCAAGAAGGTGCCAGCAAACGAACGGCGACGTCTGCTTTCCAGGTGTGCAGCCCAGCGGTTACATCACCTGGGAAGGGGCCCCCCGCTCAGCCTGGTGCCCGCCTGTCACCGTACACGGTTGTCACGGAATTCGGACTCTGTTGCCTCTGCTCCACTGAACGTCCCGGTGGCCACCCCGTCACCTGCGCTCCCCAGCCCCCCTCCCTTTCCCTCTGGCCACCGGCAAAAGGTTCCTTCTCCATACCTGGGAGTCTCTTTCTGCTTTGTTTGTTCATGTACTTTGTTTTTTAGGTTTCATATGTAAGTCAAATAATATGGTGCTTGTGTTTCTCTGACTCACTCAGCACAGTCCCTCGAGGTCCTTCCATGGTGTTGCAGATGGCAAGCTTCCTTTCTGCCTTTTTTTTTTTTTTTTATGTCTGAGTCGTACATGATTATATACAGTTACCACTTCTTTAAAAATGTATGTATATTTTTACTGATGTCAGAGAGGAAGGGAGAGGGAGAGCAGAAAGAAACATCCGTGATGAGAGAGAATCATGGATCGGCTCCTTCCTGCACGCCCCCTATGGGGGATCGAACCCACAACCCAGGCGTGTGCCCTTGAGCGCACTCAAACCCGGGACCCCTCAGTCCGCATGCTGATGCTCTATCCGCTGAACCACACCGGCCAGGGTGGTCCTACTTTATCCGCTGGCCTGTTGATGGGCACTTAGGTTGCTTCTGCATCTCAGTTATGGTAAATAATGCTGCGATGAGCATGAATGTCTACGTCTTTTCAGTTTAGTGTTTTGAGTTTCTGCAGAGAAACACCGCAAGTGGGGTCGCTGGGTCCTGACTGTTTCTGGCCGTTTGTGGCCTCTGTTTAACGTCCGTTTTGGTCTGTTTTGTCTCGTACAAAAGGCTCTCTTCTGCCTCCTGCCCCCCTGGCCTGGGCCACGGCCCTCCCTCCAGCGGAGCACGATTTGTAGCGTTTGCCTCTCTGTAGCTTCCCTGGGCGGGAGAGCTGAGCCCACCCCGTCAGGGCTCCGTGTGCATTCAGCCTCCCGCCCGACCCTGAGCCCTTTCAGAGCCGGCACCTCCTCCGCGGGGGTTTCTCCCCTGTGTGACTCCGAGGTTTGGAACGTGGTGGTTCTGCCTTGTGCTCTGAGCCCCTCTTCGGAGTGTCTCTAAAACCCGCCTGTCCGTTTCCCGTTTCCCGGGAACCGCGCTGAGCCCTCGCTGCACGTGGGACCCTCTGGAGGGAAGTGTCGCTGGGGCGAGTTAAAGCGAGTCTCTGGGGTAGGACCCAGGTGTGAGCTTATTTTTAAATGTCAGGAGCGAGAATGGCTGCTGGAGATCATACCCTATTTAAAAAATGTCCCTTCTCGTGTCCTTGAAAAAAAGCAAAATCAACTGAACAAATCAAACAAAGCATCATCATGACTCTACGGCACAGGTGTAGCGAGAGGCAGCTAACCTAGGAAGGTTCTGAGGCCTGGGAGCTGGGCTCCCAGGAGACAACTGTGGGAACCACAAAATTAAAGGACATACATTCAGCCAACGGTATGCACTTGGCGACTAGACACTGCACTGGTCCCCCTTTCAGCCACATCCCCTGAGTCTGCGAGGAGACCCTCCTGCTCACATCAGTGCTTCAGCCGCCGGAAGCTCAGGATTGTTGCCCTGGTCTACGCAGAGAGCTGTGGGGAGAGGAGCAGAGGGCCCTGGCTTCTGTGTAGCTTCTTGTTGCTCCCATGGGGCCCCTCAACTTTCCAGGCGAGGATGCTCTTTCAGATTTACTAAAGGGAGGGGGGGCGTCTAGAAGTTCTAGCTAAACCCCTGTCACAGAGGCTCCGTGGGGCATAGCAGGAGCACCTTGGGATAGCGGGGTTCACAACTTGAGACTGGGCGTCAGAATAAGGCTCTTCATTTTGAGCACATCACTAACCAACCCACGCCTCAGCTTCCTCATTGGCCCCAAAGGTGTAGGACCAAGTGCCATACACGCCTCAAGGGATTGTGTGAGATGACACAACCATACAGCTGAGTGCTCGAAAGCCTACAATACGAATCAATCAAACAAAAATGGGTTGTCATTGGGATTATTTATGAGCAATGAATTTGGCACATGTTCTACTAGTTACGCTTCCATCTTTGGGGACGGAAAGGAGTTTGGAAAATAAAAAAAAAGTTTCATAGTACATTTAATGATATGAGCTCAATGAAAACAAAGAAAATAATTAAAAAAAAAGATGACCTGGGTATTTGTGATGACTGAAAGTTTGAGGGAAGAGGGAGGAAGTGTTTTCAATTGTGCTTTATTTTTAGAAAATGTATTTGTATTGATTTCAGAGAGGAAGGGAGAGTGAGAGATATAAACGTCAGTGATAAGAGAGAACCATTGATGACTTCCTGCAACCCGGGCATATGCCCTTGACTGGAATCAAACCCAGGACCCTTTAGTTCGCAAATTGATGCTCTAACCACTGAGCAGCTGGCTAGGGCTCTACTGTGCTTTATGATGTCCTCTTGCTGAAACAGGCTTGCTTTCTCTTTAGCAGCCCAGCATTTTTTAGGACAGAAACAGCTGACTTTTAATTTAAGTTGAATCCTCAACACTCCAGAAGGAACATATGTCACTTCCTAAGCCAAAATAAAGATACAGTCTTTATCCTCATCCCGTTCCAGGAGACATTCAGCTCCTCACTCCGTGCAGCCCCTTTCATGCTGCTGAAAGGCTGTTTGGTTGTTCCCTTTAGAAAAAGATCTCAAAGCCCCCTCGAGATGTCACTCTAACTTTGCATTTTAGCTACTTATACAGAGTGTCTTCTCAGTATCACTTTTCAGAGACATCTTATTCAACGAGATCATTAATATTGAAATTTCACATCAGAAATTACTTACTGGTGAAGAGGTTAACCTCATAACAGAGTAGGAAGATTACAGAACACTTTTTGGATCCTGAAGGCTTTGGTCACGAATCTGGGTAATGAAAGTCGAAGTGACCTTTACGGTGGAACAACCGGAACGAACAGTTGTTATATTGCACAGTGATCACCAAGGGGCAGATGCTCAGTGCAGGAGCTGCCCTGTGGTGGTCAGTGCGCTCCTACAGGGTGAGTGCCGCTCAGCCAGAAGCTAGGCTCACGGGTGGCAAGAGCAGCAGTGGTGGTAGGAGCCTCTCCCGCCCTGCAGCAGCACTAAGGAGCAGTGAGCAGGTGGGCGGTAAGGAGCGAGGGTTCTAGGACTGTGAGAGGGATGTCCACCTGCTGGCTTAGGCCTGGTTTCCCCTGGGGAGATAGGGCCTAAGCCAGCAGGCAGACATCATCTAAGGGGTTCTGGACTGCAAGAAAGTGCAGGCCAGGCTGAGGGGGACTCCCCACCACCAGTGCACGAATTTCATGCACCGCGCCTCTAGTCCTAATATATAAAAACCCTGGGTTGTAATGACTGGTCATGATTGAGGCTCAATCAACCAGAAGTCAGTCCTGCAGTCAGCGCTGGGTTGCCGTGACAATCCAGCTCTGACTGCTTCTGCTGCAGGCCAGGTGCCCCAGCACTGACTGCTGAGGGGCTGAGAATCAGGGCATGAGAGAGGCCTGAAGAGAGAAGCAGGGACTGATCCGTTGCCTCTGTGGCAGCTTTTGATCAGCACTTGCCTCTCTCTTTCTCTCCCAGTCTGGCCAGCAGCTGCTCCTCCATTTCTCTCCAGGCCTCCACCAGGGCTGCTGATCAACCCCGCCTCTCTGATCAGATCCCGTTTATAGGTTCAGAGATGCTGATTGGCATAGGAACTGACCAATCAGAACCAAATGTGGGTGCTGTGAAGAACTAATGGCTGCCTAGGAGGTGGAGCTTTTGACATTGATTGGCATAGGAACCA
>PVJC01029223.1:0-22037 GCA_004026665.1 Murina feae
AGGGAATGAGGAAGGTCCATGAGTTTGGGAAAGAAAGACTTCATCAGATTTTTAGATTTTTGGCCTGGGCTTCCAAATATTCAAAGTGGGTCTGTCTGCCACAATGCCTGCGTGAAGATCTTCCTAATAAATGGGACATACGACTCTCTAATTTAGCATGTAGAAAATGCTGAGTAGTCAACTAGAATGTGTTTTTCAGGGGCAAAAGAAAAAGCGGGACTTAATACTTGTAATGTTAACGCTAGTCATTGGGGAGGTGACGTGAAAAAAATTCCTGGCAAATAATTTAAAAACCGAATGCATTAGTTGCTAACTCTGAAATTATACAGGCTGAGATGGGAGCAGGCTGTTGTCCTAATTAAAGCATTTCTTTAACCCGGAGAACCATTATGAAGCTAAAATCCACTATATCGATCTATAACTGCTACCTGAAGGTACTGCAGCTGGTGTAAAAAGAGGATTCTTGCTCATCCAAAACTTTCCTGAGAAAGGTTTAATGTAGAAGACATCTACATCACAAACCCACAAATACACACAAACCCACACAAATGGCACACACACACACAAATGGTAGGATTAAGATGAAAGTGAATTGGCTAGAAAGCAAAAAAATCTGGGAAGACATCTTCCACTAATTTGTGTGGATTCAGATAACATATTTTCCGTGTTTAGCCGCTGCAATGTGTTATTCGGTAACGGCAGAGGTCGTTGGAGGAGGTAGGTCTTCAAGAGGATGTGGCAGCCAGTTGACCCAGGAACAGGACCGGGAAGTCAGTCTCCTCAATCCCTCCTCCCCGAGGAATGTAAATGCTGCCCACCACCCTCTGCCTAGAATTCATTTTAAGGACATAGCCTTAGAAAGGAAGGTGCTGTTTAGACCATCCAGATGATATATATGACTGGACCCAGTAATTTCAGTTTAGGATCTGGCAGTCAGATGTGGAGATCTGCTCGCTTGTGTTCAAGACCATACGCAAGTGCCCTTGCTTATTAAAACTGCCATCTACCACTCTAGAGCAGTCTTCCTCTTTTCTAGATCTCTTCTTGCTCTCCATGTGCAGGGGCCAGTTTGGGAACCAGCAAAGGTTTTAAAATAAATCATTAGGAAGGCTGGAGTCAAGTTCTGCCCCTGCCTCTATTTCGGTCTGTATTTGAACTTGGACATATACTTAAATTCACCTTAATCCTCCATCTTCTGACCTGAAAATTAAGGGAGTTAGAGTAAATCTGGTCTGAAGTTATATTAATGTGCATTTGAAATATACTAGGTGACATGTACCACATATCCAAAAGATTGGAGTTATTTAAATAAGTAAATCTATTCATTTTTTCAGCAATCATTTACAGAGTGCCTGCAATTTATCTGTTGTAAATAAGTGTGCCGTTTGTAAAATCTTGAGTTCAGGAGGAAGCTGGATGTGAGAGAGAGAGAGAGAGAGAGAGAGAGAGAGAGAGAGAGAGAGAGAGAGAGAGAGATTAACTGTAATGAAAAGAAGGAAGGTATAGCATGAGGTTCTAGAACATGGTAATGTGGAAAGTCAACATTGAGGGACTGTGTGTTCAGTGCTGTATTTCAAGGAGAGAATTGGCACTTAGTAGGCACTCAGATTGTCATTAAATGCCTTTGATTACTCCTAATTCCCAGCGATCTTTTCTTTCTCCCATTTCGACTGTAGTTAATTATCAGTTGCATATTCTACTGTTACAGTCCATCCTGTCTTTAACGGACGTCTAGCTGCCACATGTGTGGATTTTGGTTCTACCTGAGCACAAAAGGACCTCTCCAAGATGATACTTTTAATTTCACTTTTAAGAGCATGAGGGGAGATGGTGTAGCCTGGCCTCTGAGTTGGGAATGCCTGGCTGTGGTTTCTGCACTACTAATTAGTAGCCAGGAGACTGCAAATAGATGAGCCTCTGTTTTATCATCTGTAAAATGGAAGTAATAATATTTCTCTTTTATGGATGTCCTGATGATTAAATAAAGTAATTCATGTAAAGGATTTGGCAATATGTAGTGCATAGAAAACAATGCATGCAATTATTTTTACTTAAACAAATACTATTGTGAATTAACGTTTTTGTTTATTTTTGCATTTTTTTAAAGTAGAAGTACTTGGCAGCAGATAATAGACTAAATATTTTTGAGAGGGCTTGAGGTGAGCTACAGACTGAACAGGGGGAAAATTACGTGTTATTTGACTGGCTTTAGCTCTTAAAGCAAATGGAGAGAATATGGTCTTTAGGTTTTTTGAAAACAAGGATTATGGATTTTCAATTACAAAACTCCAGCATCTTGCTACAGGGCTTGACACATATGAGGCACGCCCTTGATATTTGCATAATTCATTAATAAACAAATAGGTCGTGTGGTATAAAAACCCAGGCACCCTGCCTCTGCTTCCAGAGAGATCTTTCTTGCTAGTCAAACCTTGGGCTCCCAAATGCAGAAGGTAGGTCACTGTCGGGGTATCAGACCCTCCGTAGGATGGAATCCATTCATCTTTGGCAACTGCTTTTTTCCTCCCTTCAACAAATCCTTGCGTGCAGTGGGCTTTCAAGGCACGGAGACAAACAGCCCCTCTGTACCCCCCACCCCCCCTCTACCCCCCCCCCGCCATGTTTCCTAAATGGGCTAATTCTCACTACCTGAGATTCTTTTAATGTTACGAGGTCTCAATATCTTTCCTGTGAGCCTGGAGCTCTGGCACTAAGAATCCTGGGCTCTCTTCATCTGGGCCTAGATTTTTATTGTCGATCACCTGGAGTCCTTGGCTGTCACGTCAGAGAGCAGATCCCCGGGCCACACCTCCTTCGGAAATAGTCGGCAAAGTCTGCCACGGGTTCTTTTCTAGAATCTCTGGGGGCAGCAGGACTGAGCAGCCCCGTTTCCCAGTGTGAGCCCAGCCTAGGAAGCTCCTGCTGCTACCTCAGCTCCCACGCACCTCCCTGCACCCCGCCGCCCGCGCCCCTGCGCCCACGGCCCGCCGGACTCCTGGGCCGCTGGAGGCCGTCCCAGAACCCCGAGCGCCGCAGTGTGACTCCGGCCCCCGCACCGCGCCCTCGGACGCCAAGCTCGCTGAACGGACTCGGTGCGGATGGACCGTCCCCTCGACCCTCGTCTCGCTTCCTTTCCGCCCATCCACCCTTTAGATGCCGTCATCAGACCGAGGCTCACACCGCGAAGGCTTCTCAACCTCGAAAATAAAAATGTGCAAAAAAAAAAAAATCCCCTGTGGGCTGTGCGTGCGCCTGTGCGTTGTGTTGTGTGTGTGTGTCCATCCGCGCTGGTGCAAAAATCTCCAAACGTCACAGTGTGCATTCCGGACGAGCGCGCCCAGGAACCCCGAGATCTTCCCAGGGATTCCCCTACCCAGCCTCCTCCGCCTCAGCGACTCCCCGAGAGGCAGGGCTGGGGCTCCCTCCAAGCCCTGCAGCAGCGGGAGGAGCGCGGCGGCGGCTGCGATTTCCCTCTCCCCGCTCCCAGCCCCTCTGCTCGGGCGCACAGTCCCGGGCGCAGGGCTTCCTCCCCGTCCCCCCGCGTCCACCCCGCCGGCGGCTGACCCGGTGCGGGTGCTTCCCTGGCCGCGGGCAACCTGCTCGGCGGGAGACTGGCTGAACCCGGGCTCCGGTTCGCCGGGCGGCGGGCGGGGCGGCGGCCGCTCCCACCTTCCCGCGGGGCCTGCGCCGGCCGCGCCGGGCGTGAGTGCGCGCCCGTAGGCTCGCGGGGGAAGACCTTCCCCGGAAGCGGCTGAGTGTGTTGGGGCGCAGAGTCTGCGGGACCCCAGCAACAGCCCCCAAAGCGCTCGAGCTTTCCGGAAGAAAAGCAAGTGGAAGCAAAGAAGGGAAGCCCGTTCCCCCGAAGCCCGGGTTGCCCATCGCCTCGGGTCCCCCAGGAGCCGGGCAGGGGCGCAGTTGGCCGCGGCCGCTGCTGGCACCGGAGTTGGACGAGGCTTTCGCTACTTTCCGGAGGCGGGAGGTGCACCTGCTCCAGGGACCCGCAGAGAGAACTCGGGGGTAAGTCGTGTTCTGGCCCTGGAGCGGAGAGGCGGAGAAGGGAGGGAAAGAGGCAGGAGAGGAACGAGAAGGGGGGGGGGCAGGGAGGGGAGCGGGAAGGTAGCGGCCAAGGAACGAATTATGCAAGAAAGGAAAAAAATCCCCCCAATATTCCACCGCAGCGGGGGAGCGCAGCAGCACTCCCGGATGCGTCCATCCCGGGGCTCCCGTGCCGAACTGGGGGGCTCCAAGTTCTCTTTAAGGAGGAGAGAAACTCCCCAAATCTCGGAGGGTGACAGAGGCGAACGGGGCGGAGTCTGAGTCGGAGCGGGGCTCGGGCCCGGGCGGCTGCCGCGGTGGCCCCGCAGCTCTGATTCCCAGCGCCCCCGTCCTCCTTCGGGCCGCGTGGAGCCTCCCCTCCCCTCCCTGGAGCCCCGGCCTCCCGCCTCCGTCCCCGGGGAGCGGAGGGCCCGGGGCCTGTAAGATCTCCGGGTGGCGGGCCGCAAGGATGCTCACCTGGTCGGACCTCCCCCTCCTCCCCCCCCTCCTCCCGCCCCCACCTGCTCTCCTCCCCTCCGCGCCGGGCAGCGTCGGGATCCGTAGGCGAGGAAATGACGACCCCTGCAGTTGCAGTGCTGGAACCTCGGCGGCGGCGGCGGCGCTAGTTGCGGGCGCGGGGAGCCCGGGCTGGGGGAGCCCCGGGAAACAGCCGAGGACCGGAAAGCGCGCGCGCGGCGTGGGGAGCCCCGCGGGCCCCCGACGCGCCCGGGTCCCCGGCTCCTCGCCGTTGGCGCTCGGCGCCCTGGACGCGCCGCCCGGGTCGGGCTCGGAGGCGGCGGGCGGCTTGCGGACCTGGGAGCAGGGAGGAGGGTCGGCGGAGGCTGCCGGCGGCCGGCGGGTCCGGGCACTAATCCCTGCCTCTCTCTCTCGCTGTCTCCCGTCGGCCGCGTCTGCTCGTCCGTCCGCCCCGCGGAAGCAGGAGAGGAACGGCCCCGAAGCGGAGCAGCAGCCGCCCTCCGACCATGCCCCGGTGAGGGGGGCGGACTCCGAGGGCAACTTGGCGCGGACCGCCCGGGCTCGGCCGGCGAGCTGCGAGCTGCCGGGGCCCCGAAAGCCGAGGAGCAGCGCGGCCCGGCGGGGGGCTCTCGTCTATGCCTTCTTGGGGCGCCCGGCGGATCGGGGTCTCGTGTTTGCAGACGGAGCCCAGCGCCGGTGGCTTCAGGTGGCTGCCGCCGCCTCTGCCGGTGTTGCTTCCGCCGCTCGGGCCGGGAGCAGAGACCTTTGAGCGGGGACACCTCCGGGGCAGCGAGGGACATGTGTCAGCACACCTGGGGCGCGCACCCATTGAGCCCGAGCGGATATTTGCCGGAACAAGTCAAGCGGCGATATTGATCTTGGGGGTGACTGTCCCTTGACCGGCTGTCCGGTGGTGGGAGTGCGAGTGTGCACTCGCCCAGAAGCGTGTGAGTGTGTGCATGTGTGTGTGCCGTGTCGGGCTCCCCCCAGCCCCCCGTTTTCCCGTCGAGTGATGCACTTGGAATGAGAATCAGAGGATGGAAATAGTCTGGGAGGTGCTTTTTCTTCTTCAAGCCAATTTCATCGTCTGCATATCAGGTATGGGACGCGCCGGAGTCGCGGGCGGGTTGGCGTTGTGTCGTGTTTGGAATGTATGGGGTCGTATGGGGTGCGAGACACTCAGGTGGTCTCTTGGGGTGGGGTGCGGGGAGAGGGTGGTGGCAGAGACCTGCTCGGCTCTGCGGGGTTACTGTCTTCCGAATGAAAAACCTTCTGAACCCAAGGATGGAGGTGTGTGTATGTGTGTGTCTGTGTGTGTGTCCATGTCTGGGGTAGTATCCATATGGAGTTCTGGAACGTACAAGGGGTGGGGGCATGAGAAAGGAGAGGCAGATGGGTGTTGATTTTCAAGGCTTTCTGGCTGAGAACTCTGGCGCCGAAATATGAGCCTTGGCAACCCCCACCCCCAACCCCAGGCTTTCAAAGTTCCCAAACTTGGTGGTTCTGGCTGGCAAAATGGACGCGGAGCCCTGCCCTGGGTATCCGAGCACTTTCAAGAGACTGCGGGAAGATGTGGGGGTGGAGAATATTCATCAGGGACCCGAGGGATGTGGAAGTCCTCTATTCCTTCCCCCAAACCCATCAGGCCCAGGGGTGATGGTCTGAAACATCCCAGCCCGCCCCCTCCCCCCAGAAATAAAAGCAAATCCCATCAGAAGCAATGGCATCATCAATGCCACTTTAAATTACGGTCCTTTGGAATGCCTGGTGGCAGGGGTGTGCTGGCTCTGACTCACTGACCTCAGGCTACTTGTGCCCACCTTTGGTTTTAGCAGTGCATAGATGACAAGCCAGTGGAGGGGAATGAGGTAGAGCTAGTGCCTGCCTGCACCTGTGTGTCTCTGTTGGCAGGGATTCTGATTTCCAAGCAATGTCTTCCTTGGTGCAGGGCGTCGGAGGTTTGGAGGGGAGCTGTGAGGGAAAGCCTTAGGATCAGCAGTGTTCCCCAATTTAGTGCCTCCTCCCATTGATGGCGTCCACCCCATTTCCCTTCACACCTGTCATTTAGGTGTCCGGGGTAAGGCCCATTTGCAGCGCTCTCCTCTGCCTGCATTCCCTCTGCAGAATCGGAGACTCAGCCAACTTCCCATGAAGTCACCCGAAGAGGAGAGCAGGAGCTATGCCCCTGTGAGCAGGCACATTCGAGCATCACTGGGGGACGGGGACATGCTTCCTGCATCCTCCCTCAGTCCAGCCAATCCCCACCCTCTGATTCTGGGTATTAAAAACCCTTGTCTGCCCTTACACTGGACCCAGATCCAAAGACCGTTATTCAGTTTCAGTGTTCTCTTCATAGAACAAGAATAGGAAATCTGTTATTCAAAATCAGTGCATTTGGGGCTTAGCCACCCTACTAAGAAATTAGAGATATACTGTGGGCCTGGAAGATAATAAACAGTGCCCTGAAATAATCCTCCAGTGGGACCTCTTTTACCCCATCCTACACCTAAGGGAAAATTCTTAGGTTAGGTGATTTGTGAAGGTTTATATCAGCCATCAGCCATATATCCAAGAATGAACTGGGTAGAATCTCACAAGGCCACATTTTGCATATTTCTCTTCTACCTCTCTCTCTCTCTCTCCTCTCTCTCTCTCTCTCTCTCTCTCTCTCTCTCTCTCTCTCTCTCTCTCTCTCTCTCTCTCATTCCATATTTCACTGGTTATAAAATACCCTTTCCAACCTCTCTCCAGCATTATAAATAATTTTCATATGAGACACCCCATCTGGGTCCCTTTAAGATTTACAAAGGGTTAATAGCATTGAGGCTCCACCCCCACTCCACCCCCGCCCCCCCCCAATTCTTTATTTCCAGTCCCTGGATTTGGCCAGGCCATCACAGAGGACCCAGCTGAGAATGTGTCTCCCATGAATGGGTTACCTGTCACAGCTACACTTGGTTTGGTGTATCAGCAACTACATTATATAAACAGAAGCATTAGGAGGAGGTTGTTTCCAACCCAGGAGGGGTGCCATGGAGTCCAAGGCCTTTCACATGTGTTTACTAAGTAATCGTCATTGCTAAGTAATGAGGGAATAAAAGTGTAAGCGAAATTGCTGGCTATTAGCTAAACACAGGAAACTAGGTTAGCGTTGCAAATGCCTAGTTAGGGTCTGCACTAATTTGCACTTTATGAAGACATTCAGGCAGAGGTGCACCATTATGAGCTCTCTATTTACACATCCTACACTTAACTTCAAAAGGCTGTTCCTCCAGGGTCAAGGTGGTTTTCACCTCCATGAACAGAACTACTCAGTGATGTCCGTGTATGGCACAGGTCTGATTAGGAGCACAATTATGACTCACAGTTTAGGGGACTTTGTTTTTTGTGTGTTGTGTTGTTGTTATTATTTTTTTCCATCTCGCAGTTTTAACAGGTGCAGAAATACAATGTACTAAGATTGAGTAATTGTCTCAGGAGCATTTAGTAGGTCTTTTATTTCTGTTCCCATGATTTGCCATTTTAATTTACTCACGACTGAGCTTTACCAAAAGGAACATAACTCTTGATTATAAAACCTACTAAGTCTTAAAAGAGTTTAAAAAAATAAAACAAAACACCTCTCTATCATCTTGGGATGAATTGCGCTGCCCAGGAAAAGGGTCCTCATTCTTACAGAGTTACCAGGGCATCACTAATTGGTGCAGTACTATGGTTGGCATCGTTACTGAGGAATACCAGACTAGGAAGAGCCAGCAAAGATCTGCACTGCAAACATTTTGCAGAAGGAAAGTTTGGGGAGTAGATGTGGCCTGCAGAAGGCACATTGACTGAATTTCAGTCAGCAGCGTCAGCTTTCAGGAATACTCTGGTGCTTTGTAGCTTAGCGTTTCGTTAACTGAAGGTGCCTACCCTCCCTCACCCCATCCCATGCCCCAAATTAAAAGTATATACAAGGAGCTTTCTCCCTAGGCCTGTGTAGATAGAACGCTTAAAATACAGAGACCTGCTCTTGGTGGATGGATGGCTCTGCTCTAGTCATTTGGTTTATGATGAAGCTGTGATACTACTGTTTCCCAAGGTTGTTTGACCCTACAGGGTAATTGTAAGGAACAAAACACTCTTTATAAAATGCCTAGTGTGGTGTCCAGAATGCAGTCACTGCTGGCCACAAATGGGACTGGGGGTCTGCTTGGCCAGGCTCAGCTAACTAGCTGCTGAGGAAGTACCACGTGTGCCTCCCATGTGAGAGATTGTATCAATTTTGGCTACTTAAGGACAACTCAGCAGGCTGAAGAGGGAATACCATACCATGCCTGGGAGTTCTTGGGTCTCCTCATTCGGCTCAGATCTCATTTTACTGAAAATGTAAGGCAGCCAAGATCTCTGAAGAGATGAGAGGGAGGGAAGGAAGGCAGGAGAGAGAGAGGTGATTTTCCCGGTGCTAGCAAGAACGCCATTCCATCCTTACAAAAGCAGTTCACATCTGCAAGAATGAATGCTTAGGAGCACCGGGAGAGAATTTCCTGGTCCAAAAACAGCTGTCTGATTTAATTTACACCATGCATCCCGCTTCCCTAATTGTAACTTTACTTAGGCAGCTTATTCATAATAATAACATCAATGACAATTATAATTATGTGGCGCTTTCGCATACATTACATAATATTGCACATATTTTAACTCATCTATTCTTAGAGTAATTTTATATATAAGCAACCAAAGCTCACAGAGGGCCAGCCTGGAGGATTCACAGCCAGGTCTAACTGAGTCAAAATCCAGAATATCATTTATGTATTGGTTCAAAGTTTCTTTTAAATGTTGTTATTCAGTGTGTGTGTGTGTGTGTGTGTGTGTGTGTGTGTATGTTTTCAATGGAAAGAATAAATTGTGCTAAATGAATGTAAGTCTTGGAGAGTCTGAAAGTGGAAATTAGGGGGATTATGTACTTGAGAGCTAGAATTAAGGTAGTTTTTGAGTGGTACATGACTATCAGTCAAACCAATGAGATTGTTATCCAAGTTTGCTCCCCTCCCCATGGCTTATGATAAGCAACCCCTTAAAGTCGAGAATGTGTCATACATTCTTTTCCTTATCTGAAAATTCAAATGGTTTCCCTTCAGCTTCTTTACACATGGAAAGGGGATAATAGTACATACCCCACACATTTGTTATATGGATAAGATAATGTATTCAGTGATTTTGGCACAGTGTCTGAGGCTAGCAATAGTGTGCTTGCAGTCATGTAAATATTTTTTCGTACAAATCTGATATTGCACAGGTTTGTGAGGCCAAGACAGAACAGAGCCTTTGGTTTCCTTCCCTGCGACTTGTGTAAAAGCAAAAACAGAATCATCAGCAATCACATTTTATTGATTGAGTTTGAGCCCTCCTTTTAAGAAGGCCTTGGCTTAACAGCTTTGCAATGTCTCTTCACTTTGTTTCTCAGACCAGTGAGGCTGGCAGCGTTAGGTATGGGTGCTAGTCACGAGTGGCACCCCCTTTGTCCCTGGGAGCCCGAAATGAAGGTGGAGCTTGGAAATTTTAATACATTACCTGGGAATAAGATAATGCTTATTACCCAGGGAGCAGCAGAATTTTCCTCTTTCTGCTTATGAATTAGACTCTGTTTAGAACCCCTTTCAAGGGCTTCCAAAATGGCTAACTGCAGATGTTGTCAATGTGGTTTGAAACAGAACATTCCATTAAATGCAAAAAATGGCCACGCCAAACAAAGAACACCCACCTGATAATGATGTTAGCAATATGGCTTCTTTACATCGAGTTTCCCACGTGACGTCATCTTGCCCAGTCACTGACAGGTGCCATCGTCATAGATGAGACTCTCTAGGCGGTGAGATGAGATGAATCTTCCTGAGTAATAGAAGGTCCCTGGGGATGGCTAGCTACTAACATCTCAACTTTTCACCTTAACTAAGCATTGCATATTTGGGCCTGGGGTCTAAGTCAAGAAAAGATCTAGGCGCCATAAACGTGTATGGCAGCAAGCCATTGTAGAAACAGTATGGAAGCTACAAGACTCAACTTGTTCATGAAGTCTTCCTTAATTATCTGGATGACTTTGGGTAATTCTCTTAGCCTCTTAATATCTCAGTTTCCTCATCTGTAAAATGAAAATTAACTCAGCTTTGCCCATTTCAAAAAATTGTTCATAATGTTACGGGATGATCCATGCTTAAGACACCATTTTAAAATCAAAGTTGAGGTATGGACACACAATAGTGTTATATTATTCATAAAATAGAATGAATAAGATGTAGTTATGAAGGCAAAGTTAATTGTTAAGATGTAGTTATAAAAGCAAAGTTGTAATTCACAAAATGTATCATGAGATAAAACAATAGGAACAACACCTTATGGTTTGGTAAAGGGTGTAAATGCTACAGAAGAGAGGAAAATGGAGAATTTTGATAGATTTTGGAGGTTGGGAATAGGAGAGATGGAGGGGACCATATTATCGAAGAGAGAGGAATTGCCCTAACTGGTTTGGCTCAGTGGATAGAGCATTGGCCTGCAGACTCAAGGGTCCCAGGTTCGATTCCAGTCAAGGGTATGGACCTTGGTTGCGGGCACATCCCAGTAGGGAGTGTGCAAGAGGCAGCTGATCAATGTTTCTCTCTCATTGATATTT
This sequence comes from Murina feae, assembly GCA_004026665.1. NCBI lineage: Eukaryota > Metazoa > Chordata > Mammalia > Chiroptera > Vespertilionidae > Murina > Murina feae. The sequence goes on from PVJC01029223.1 coordinate 11,165, forward strand.
CTAACTCTCTAACCGTCTCCCTTCCTCTCTGTAAAAAATCAATTAAGTACATTTAAAAAAACAAAGAGAGAGAAATAGGAATGTGTGAGATATGTAGTAAGGACTGTACCTATTGGAAAAAAAGGTTCAATTTGGAAGATGCTGAAAAACTGGGATGAGCTCACTCAGGGACCTGTTGAACTGAGAAGATATGCAACATCCAAATATATTGAATCTCTTGGTGGTTTTTATTTTTCTTGTTATGGATCTTTGCATTGATCTTATGGACTGAACTTGGTTAAAATTCGTTTGAGATGCTAATATTTCTTTTGATCTTAAACTTCTGTGGCAGGTCTCCAACTACTGCTGCACTTTTCATAGGTTGTACGCTATTTGGGATTGTAGATGGTTGAAATTCGAAGAGGCTTCAGCCTTCTCTTCTGTAGAATGGAGATGGTACTTCCCAAGGTTGTTGATCCTACAGGGTAACCATAAAGAACGAAACACTATTTTTAAAATGCTTGGCATGGTGTCTGGAATTCAGGAACCACTGGCCAAATTGCACATCTATGCGAGTAAGCATGGGCTTTGCCGCTAAGATGGGCCAACATGTGAATCCTGCCTTCTACGTGCACTCTCTGTGTGGGCTTGGGAAAAGCCTTTAAGTTTTCTGAGCCTCTGTAAAATCTGTAAAATGAGGATTGGAGAAAATGCACATAAGATCCTGCCGCAGTGCCTGGCTTACAGCAGTCACTCAGTGAATTGGAGCTGCTCAGAAAATTATCAGCATTGCCATCGAGGAGTGATTGTTGTTGACACTTTGAACCTGTTATTGTAAAATCAAATGAATTATTCAGTCATTTTTTTCTGTGTTCAACAAATCGCCAGCTAACCATGTTCCAGGCAGAAGAATCACAGAAATGAACAATACCTGGTCCTTAGTATTTACAAGATTACATGTGTTATGCCCTTTGTCCACTTAACCATTCAACATTTATGGAGGGTGCCCCATGCCAAAGGTACTGGGGATGAGTAAGACATTGCCCTTTCCCTCCTGGAATTCATAATCTAGTAAGAGACTGATTTCTTAAATATTGATAGTTACTGTAATGAAAGGAGATACAAATAGTGTTTGAGTAGCACAGAGAAAGGACATCTGACTCGTTCTGGGGTTGGGAAGAGTAGAGGAAGGAGAGTAAGTAGTGTTAGTTAGAAGGGGTTTAGGCGGCCTCGGGAAGAGTCTAAAGTCTGGGCTTGGAAGATTTTGGTTGATTGACCAGGAGGAGTGTGATTGGGGAGGAATGATCATAGGAAACAACGTTTGCAAAGAGAGGAAAGTCAGATAGGACATGATGAATTTAGGAGACTGTCAAGAGGTCAATGTGGTAACTACTAGAGTGGAGTGTGATGAATGAGGCTGAGCGTTTACAGAATGTGATCCCAATGAGAGTAATACCTTACATCTAATCATAGTCAGTAAAAACCACCCTTCTGCCTCTTTGTGCAGGGAAGGCATCCTTTTAAGACCCAAGGGGCAGGTCTAGTTTATCCTTTTATGTTTGTTAGGAACAGAACAGTGAGGGTTAAAGCTTTTGGCTCTGGTCCAACTATGTTCCCATTGGCCAAATTACTAGGTATTTTTCCTAGTGTCATCTCTAGTTCCAGGTGGCTTTTCAGGGGCTTTTGAGATAATCCAGATACATATGACAGAATTGACTTCTTCTCGCCCTAGGAAAAGGAGCCAGGACCCTATTGGTTGGTGCTGGATTTTGCAATGTGTCAATTATTATCTCATTCTGCTGGATAATTGAATCTTTCCCACAGCTTTTTGCAGTTTTCATCTCATGTAACCATAAACAAAACTGTAAAGGATTTCTAGCATGCAGGGGTTGGGGCAGGAGCTGCGGATGGTAAGAAGTGGTATGGGAATTACCTTTGTAACAAAGCCATCATTGCTGCTTATTAGCAAGACTGGACTGGTAATGGGCCAGCCAGTGTTTGGGTTTGGCTGCACGCACATGACGGGGCCATCAGAATGGCAGAGGAGAGATGATCAGGGAGAGGTGGACCTTTGTCACCGTAAATGCAGAACTCATCTTTAACTTCATCCAATACTTCATTCCCAGTGGCTGAAGGGGCTGGGATAGGAAAGGAAGCCCATGACTTTCAGGTGAGTTTTCCAGAGCCAAGTCCTGCTGGCTTCATAGCACAGTTGGCAGCAATGCCAGAGTTGGAGCAAACCCATTCACTGAAGGATACGAATCAAAATATTCCCGTTCTGTGGTCCTCTCTTCGACCACACACCTTTCATCCTCAGGGAAAGCAGTTTTGACAGCAGCACTGGCTGAGTGAGCAAAGGCCATTCCTCCTCCATGAGGTGGGAAGAAAAGTAAATAACTGCATAGGATTCTTGAACTAATAAAGGTACATATCTATAGGAGGTTCTCTCCCATCCCCAAGGGCTTAATGTGTTGGCGCATTTATCCCCAAAATGCTATTAAATGCCTCCAATGATGGAGGCAATGGCCAGGCAGAAGATGAAATATACAGGGAGCAAAACAGCCATGATATTTGCCCTTTTAGAATGTATACTTAGTGATACACAGATATTGGTTTCTTTTCCCATTGCCCAGCCCAGTACCTAGCATTCAGTAGATGCTCCATAATGAATGATTGGATTACTATGTAAATGAATGACAAGGAGTGATTTAGAATGGCTTTTCTTCAGCAGGAGACTGGGAGACAAGATCTGAGACTAGGAGGGAGTGGAGACGAAGACCTCTCTGTTAGCTGCCCTCTTGCTTCTGCATAGGGTCTTGGAGCTCGCAAAGAGGCAGAACTGAAACCTTCCAGGGAGCAACATATTTGATGATTTTTCTATTTCCTTCTCAGACTTAACCCGTATCTGCATTTGGCCAGCCAGTGTTATTTGGGGGCACTTAACAGTTGTTTTAAAATGTAGTTCAGCAACTTTGTGTTCTGTGATGCCATACTAAAAGCCTTGAACTAGGAGAATTACGGATCAATGGGCGCATCCTTGTTCTTTTGTCCATGCCATCTCTGTTCCTATTAAAGGAGATTGCTTAGGATACGGTGTTTCCATATTGGGATCCAGCTTGGGGAAAACCAGCACAAGAGAAAGCTCACTGCTCCTTAGTTACGTATTGAACTGGACTAGAGGGCTTTAGGGGAGAGCCTACCCCACTCTTTCTTCTTGGTGCACAAGCAATACAGGGAATGGCTCTGGTCTCCAAGGTGTTTCAGTCTTGTGTCTGAGCATGACTTCACCCTCCAGCTGTTTGTAATAGAACTGCGGTGTAGCTCTACTAATTCTTACCAGGGAGGAGACCCAGGCACCTAGAAAGGGAAAGAACATAGTGAATTGGCAGTTCTTGGCTGTGTATTCTGTCTGTGATATCTGCATTCTGACTAGTTGCTCTTAACAGCTGTGAGGAAATGGTCAGTTGGATGGTTTGATATTTGTTTGCTTATTAATATGATTATAGAGGGGAGGTTACAGAACAGAGACTCCTATTAACCTCTTCGCAGGTATGTGGAGATTATACTGACACTTAAAAGTGAGGCATCTGTGAGTAATTACCTTTCTATTATGTGGCCTGGGTATGTCACTGTCTGTCTAAGTCCTCTAATACACTCTCATGATACCAGCTGTAAGTCGCAGTGGCTCAAATCCCTGTAGAATGAAATATGAAGTGGTGAAGTAATTATTTTTGTGTTTGTGACAAGTTCTATCCTTTTTCCCCACTGTGGTGATGTTCTTTGTGGCCTTTTCATTTGGTGCTGCCAAATGAGAGTCCTATGCAATTTTAAGACTGCTGAAATTAGAGCCTGACTGAGCCAGGAAAAGACTTGGCACGTGCCACCTCAAGGCAAGGTGGTTTGAACAAATTAACGAATGAGGAATGAGAGTTTTGTTTATGCATTTGACCTGGAGGCCAATCATGTGTTCAAGTGAAACATTCCTCATCGATCAGAGCTTCTTGCAGGTCAGAGACTGTATTTGCAAGTGTTTAGTGTCACAAACATGAATGATGAGCCATTGAATCCATATTAATGCTAACAATGCTCTAACAACAGTATCCAAGAAAATTTGGGAAAACAAATTAATTTTTTTTAACCAAGTTTGCAGTTATAACCTTTTCAACCCTAAATCTGTACTTTTAAAAGAACACTTTACATTATGTCTTAAGTATCCCCCCATGCTGCTAGTCACTGCTAGCTCGGTGGTATGGAGGAAGTCATTTCATTGGTCTGGGTTCCTGTTTTCTCCTTTTATTTTATTTATTTATTTATTGTCAGGGGCTAGCTGGGCTAGCTTATTTTTATTTATTTAGTTATTTACTTACTTATTTTATTTCAGAGAGGAAGAGAGTGGAAGAGAGATAGAAACATTAATGATGAGAGAGAATCAACTATTGGCTGCCTCCTGCACACCCTGGAGATCGAGCCCACAACCCAGGCATGTGCCCTGACAGGCAATCCAACCATGACTTCCTGGTTCATAGGTCAAGAACACTCAACCACTGAGCCACATTGGCCAGGCCCATTTTTCCCCTTCTAAACAGGGACATTGAATGCAATAATATCTAGAACCCTTTTCCAACTTGGACACTTTATAGTGTTAAGAGACTTTTACAAAAAATTATCTAAATTTGCTGTTGATGCTAAACTCCAGTTTTTGAGATGTGGAGGCAGCAAGATTAAATAACGGGATGAATTTTCAAGACTGAATGAGCAGAAAAGTGGCGAATGACTTTTGAAATGGGCAAGCATAAGCTAAAGCATGATGAGAGAATAACCCAGACTGTTTGTGGGATGATGACCTTGTCCGTAGCTCTCTAGTAAGATTCTGGGAAAGATTCTGGGGGTCATCATTGACTGCCCTATCAAGCATTTACTGAAAACCTTGGGGTCTGTATATTAGAGTCTTAGAATCTAATCTCAACTCTGCTGTTTCTTGTTGTGTGACTTTGGGAAGTTACTTAAAATGTCTAATCCTTCCTGTTCTCTCATAAACTGGAGGTGATAGTATCTATCTTTGGAATCAAGGGAGACTGAAATTTAGAAATGCAGTGTAGTGCTCAGCACACAGAATGGACTTGATAAATGGGGAGTTTTGCATTGTTATGACTGAAGCTAAAAGAACAAAAGACATGTTGGGCGAAATTAAGAAGGAACTTGACAGTATCATGTAAAACATCGGGGTTAAATGAGCCAATTCATGGGCAAGTGTTTAGCACAATGCCTGCACATAGCGCATAATCATTTGAGGTTGTTGAATCTGATTCACTGGGGGAAGCTAAGATGTCTGGGGAATGTTTTAGAGGTAATAAGAAAGAAGACAATCATGTCTTTTACATAAAATGATCTTCAGAGTCAATTTCCTGGGTCTGGCCCACATTTTTTAATAATTAAAAAAATTTAATGCCACATTTTCATTTTATAGCTGCAGTTTAGACTTATCAAGGCCTCTACTATAGGTGTATGGTCTTATATGACCCAGTAAGAACTTGGCTTTGACAATGGTGGCGTAAACAAAACCCTGATTCATTTAATGTTTTCCCTGATTGATACACATTAGTAAATGTTCGTTTATTGTTCAGAACAATAAAGGAATGAGGCATTATGACCCAATTCATTTATGGTAAAGTTATAATATTTACTAGTACATGTTTTAAAACTGTCACTTGCCTGTTTTTACTTGAATTTGGTTATTCTACTTTTTTTTCTCATTACTCAGTCTTGCCAGCTTCCCCAAAGCACTGATGTATGCACATGACGACCTTAAACATGTTTTTTTTCCCAACAAATTCTCAACATGAAAAGATAGTTTTGATTTATGTTTCATATTCGCTTGAGAGAATGAGTTTTAAAATGATAATTAAATGCTAGGCTATTCCTGAGATCGCAACATGATTCCTTTTCATATACATCTGATCTGACAACTTCAGCAAAAGACATAAAAGGAAAACCAACAAGAAACAGGACAGATGACAAATGTTGTATGTATTGATGTTAAGTAAAGACAAGCAAACTGTGACCTAAGTGTGTTGGTCTCTAGGGAGCCAGCTGTGGAGCTTTTCTGAGTGTTTGGTATTTTTATCGGATTTCCCTCCCCCAATCACATTGGCAGAGGCTGGATTACAACTGAGAATGCAGAGCTTAATGGCCTGTTGTGACTAATCCACCTAACCCCTGCTCCTGGTTCTCTGAAATGGATTGAATTTAGGGAAGTTGGACCCACCCCCGCTAGCCTGCTAATAGATCCCAGTGAGTTAATGAGGCCTAATAGCTCTAAGTTCGTGTAACCAAGAGTCATGGAACTTTCATGGGACACAGTCGCTGTCTGCATCAGGGAATTCTTTTATCCGTTGCTTATTAGATTAGATCCCAATGTGTTGTTTCACAGTCTTTTTTTTTAAAGGCAAACATTTTCACATGATTACATTAAAAAATCATAACACTATTATAACCCAGTGTAAAGTCATTGAGAGAAAAGGAGAAAAGGAATCCCTAACCCGAATGCAACCGCTGTTAACAGTTTGCTCCCTCTAGATTTTTATTGGCAAGTGTTGTTATTTATTGGAAGTTGCATTCCACTATTCTGTTTGGACAAAAAATCATGGGAGATAAATATATGGTTTGTGTGCAGTAAAGCAAGGCCCACCTAAAATGTGGGCAAAAACAATGCAAAAATAACTCTATACATAGATGGATAGCTATGGCATTGATGAAAATCACAATTTTATGCTAAATTAGTGAACTCAGATTGGATGGAATCTGAACAGAATTGAAATGTCTAAATCTTTAATTATGAAAATACTGCTCTTGAAAAAAAATAATTAGTAGGAAGATAAGAAAGATAAGAAATGTAATAATAGTATTGGAGGTTTTTCAGTAGAAGAAACACTGGAAGAGACAATTTAGAAAGGATTTTTTTTAAAGTTTCATTTAACTATTAAAACACAGAAATAGGTTTAAATGTACTAAGGAGCAATTTAAACCTAGGTTTAAACCCACTCTGCTTCTTGCATGCTGGATGGCTTTGGGTAAGTGAACTTCTGCATCTCAGGTTTCTAATCTGTCAAATGGGGATAAAATAGAACCACCTCAGTGATTGTTTTAGGTGTTCAATGACATGTGAAAGTGAGGCACTTAGTATGCTATTGTCAGGCAGACAATAGTGGCTTAATAAATGTGACCCACCAATAACACTCTATTCATCACATGTAAGATGCAGCCAGCATCCTGTTTGCAAAGGATGCACATCCTCTGAGTTGCTTGCTTTTGTAGGGAACATTGTCCTAGGAGCTCAGAAACCTTCAGTACCTCCCTCTGACTCTACAAAAAGAGCTCACACCATCAACACTGGTGTGGAAACGTCTTCTATGAGACCCTGAAGCGCCTTATTGACTTGGCTTCAATTTGCCAACTCACTCTTCTATGAACACCTTGCACAGACTATACCGCTGCCTTTGTTTGTGTTGTGTTTCTCCACCTGGGTCACACCCATCTCACAAGTTCAGCCAGCCGGCTCCTTCCCTGTGAATGCTGGGGTCATCAGTCCAGTGAGCCGGGGTCTCTTGGTTCTCTACACCCTGTGGGCTCGTACTGTCTCCAAAGCCATTCACCACCCACCAGTCTTCCTTTTTCCATCAGAAGGAAAACCCACTGTGATCAAGATTCATCTAGTCTATGCGTTCCCACTCTTAGCACAACAGGCTGATTAGTTGGGTTTTACTCTGCAATTTATAGTGATAATTACAAGATTAACTGCAGATATTCCAAGTAGGATTTGTTAATTTGAGTAATTTTCTATTCCTCAACCCACCTACCCCCTCTTAGAGACACTACAGCAGCTCAGATCAGGGCTCAGTGAGTAACAGCCCATGGGCCAAATCTAGCCAGCTACCTGGTTTTGTAAACAAAGTTTTTTGGAACCCAGCCAAGTTCATTCATTTATGTATTGTCTCTGGCTGCTTCTATGCCACAGCAACAGAATTGAATAGTTGCAACAGAGACAAAATTGTCTGAAATGCTTAAAATATTTACTGCCTGGTCCTTTACAGAAAAATTTTTGCAATCCTTAATGCAAGTAATTGATTTGCATGCTTCCACGAGGTAGAGTGATAAACTGCATTCCTGGATAATCCATTTCTTCAATAGAAGATTGTCTGAATTTTAGGTGAAATATTTTTAAATGTTTTTAGCCCTGGCCAGCTTTTCTCAGTGGTTAGAGGATCGACCAGTGAACCAAAGGGTAGCAGGTTCAAATCCTGGTCAAGGTCATGTACCTCAATTACAGGTTCCATCCACGGCTCAGTGGGGAGTCATGCAAAAGGCAACCAATCCATGTTTCTCTCTCTCTGCCCTCCCCTCTCTTCCACTCTGACTTAAAATCAATGGAAAATATATCCTCGGGTGATGATTTAAAAAAAAAAAAAAGTGTTTTTAAGCAGTGAGTCTTTAAGAACTTCTGAATTATCTTGACTTTTGTGGCTATCTTGCCAGTTTTTACTGGCCCAAAAGGGGTTGCTTGTCCAGCTCTCACTGTCAGAAACCGAAAAAGAAATCTTTGTTTGTGCTGGTTTGGATTTCTAAAGCTCCCTTCGCTGTCAGAGGAGCTTGGCATAGCTCTGGCCTTGCCCAGACAACGTTCTAGGGGAAGCCACCCTCCCCTACAGGATGATTTGTGCTGGGGATGGCAGCTTGGCAGGGAAGGAGCAAGCTTTCTGAGAGAACAGTTCTGCTGCCAGCCCTTTGAAAAAATAACCTCTGCGTTTGGGAATGTGAAGGTCAGACCACATTCAGAAATAAGAACATCACCTGGAAAGACAGGCAATTTGAGGAATGACAACCCGAAAAATCAAACCTTTCCCCACGGTGATTGAGACAAGCCAGACACATAGCCCGAGCCATGATCAGTTTCCTCACTTAGATCCATTTCCTCCCAGATATCAAGCTGAATAAGCATGGTGGAGCTCTGGGAGATGGTTGCTGGCCGCCTTGGAACAGATGAGGAAATTGAAGTCCAGAGGCAGTAGCTTACTCTGGCCACAGTGGACATGGTGGGGTCAGTCAAGGACCCCGCAGGACTCACAGGAGCTGATTTCCAGCCCTCTTAGACATGGCATTTGCAGTGAGGAGCCCCCAAAGCAGATTTCAGAATGCTGCTTGAAGGAGGAGTCTCTTCTGAACCCCAGAGCAGGGCTTGGCAAGCAAATTGTTTTTATACTTGGCTGGGAGCTAAGAACGATTTTTACATTTTTAAATAGGGGAAAGATCTCAAAAGAAGAAGATTTCATGACACATGAAAATTATATGAAACCAAATTTTGTTCCATACATAAAATTTTATTGACACACAGCCACATCCATTCATTTATGTATTTTCTATTGGCTATATTCACATTACAACAACTGAAGTTGAGTTGTCTTAACAGAGCCTCTGGCTGGCAAAGCCTAAAATATTTACTCACTGGCCCTTCACAAAAAATATATATTTGCTAACCCTGGCTCCAGAGTGCATGTAATATAATAATTAAAATCAATTTATTGAACTATAATATGTAAAAAATGCACTCATTTTAAAACTACTATTTAATGAGTTTGGCTCCAGAGTGCAGGTAACCACCACCATCACCATCAAGATACAGAACATTTCCATCATCTCTCTAATTTTCTTGTGCCCTGCATAGTCATTTTGAAACTGAAACCCAAGGTGCCTGCCACCTCAAAAGCCAAACTTATGAGACCGGTGGTGGTGGAAAAAAAAAAGGAAAGGGGTTTATTCACCTGCAGGCAACCTGAAAAGGCTATCTCCCTATCTCAGTGTAGGCAGAGGTTTTTGTAAGGAGGGAGATAGAAAGCAGAACAAACAAATCAGTGGGAGGGAGTTGAAAAGTTCTCTATGTGTAGGCCAATACAGTCCCATTTCGATAATGATCTCGAAACTGTTTAAGTGATAGTCTGGTGTGCGTCATCCTGGTTCTATGGTTGAAGGTCAGCAAATCTCCTAGATCTGGGATGACTGAAGGTTGGAGTTTGTATCCTCTAAAGTTAGTTCCTAGAATTCTTATACAAACATGCTGTTTATCTATAAGCTACCTATTAGTCAGAATCAGCACTTACAGGAACAATATCAAAAGAATGGTGGGGCATGTTACCACTCTCCACTGTTACAATTTGTTCTCTCATCCTTGAATTCAGGCAACCAAAGATATGATCTCAGTCAATAGTAGCAGGTTTTAAATGTTTGTTTCTTGAGCATTTTGGACCATTAGAGACCATGTTAAAGAAGAGTGGCTGTGGGGATGTGTGAAAATGGTTTTATTATTTCATTTGATAATTTCTTAATTCACTGTGAACAGCCACTTAACTATTTGTAATATTAGTAGGTGACAGGTACTGTGCCAAGAGTTCTCTATTTATTATCTTACTTAATCATTTAACCTTATAAAGGACTTCTTATCCATCTCCCATTTTATTAAGAGGAGATCGAGATACGCAGGTTAACTTGTGAAGGGTACACAGCTAATAAGGTGTAACATAAGATTTGTACTCTGATAGTATGTTTGAACCCAGAACATGAACATGCCATGCACTTACTCAGTTTTCTCTACAAGCCTGCTTAGGGATGAAGTAGCAACATTTTATAGAAGAAGGGATCTCAGAGAGGTTAAGCAACTGGTCCATGTCACACAGCTACTAATTGCCAGTCCAGATTTGAACTCCTAACTGCAAGCAGAAGACACCACACAGGGAGCAATTGAAAAACATTCATTTGAAATTTCACCCTGTCCTATAGAGAGCTATGGGTGAACAAGCTGTAGCTAATGCAGAGGGGGAGAGATGGCAGTGGGTGGAAACAGTCT
>PVJC01029224.1:0-22039 GCA_004026665.1 Murina feae
CTGACCACCAGGGGGAACCTCCTGCATTGAGCGTCTGCTGCCTATTGGTCATTGTGCATCATAGCGACCAGTTGTTCTGCCAGTCTTTCCGCTATTTGATCGATTTGCATATTAGCCTTTTATTATATAGGACTAAAGGCCTGGTGCATGAAATTTGTGCTCAAGGGTGATGTGTCCCACAACCCAGCCTGCACCTTCTGCAACCTGGGACATCCCTCTCACAATCCAGGATGCTAGCTCCCAACTTCTTGCATGCCTGCCAGCCTGATCACCCCCTAATCACTCCCCTGCCAGCCTAATCAATGCCTAAATGCTCCCCTGCCAACCTGATCGCCCCTAACTGCCCTCCACTGCTGGCCAGGTCTCCCCTAACTGCCCTTCCCTGCCAGCCTGGTTGCCCCCAACTGCCTGCCCCTGCGGCAGCCATCTTTGACCACATGGAGGTGGCCATCTTGTGTGTTGGAGTCATGATCAATTTATATATTACCTTTTTATTATATAGGATTGCCAGTGTGCTTCATATGTACCAGTTGGTTGGGTGGAAAGATGAACAGATGGTCACTTAGCCCTTTACATAAATAGATAATATATTCATGTCAACTTCAACTTAGAAATAATTGCAAAGTAAAGAACTTTCCTTCCCTTTACCAGACTGAGGCTCCTGGGCCTGCAGGTGACTGTGTTGGGACCACCTCTCTCTCAGTCCAGCTCCAGGGAACAGGCCACACTGGGGAGCACCTGCCTCCCATGAGCACAGCTCAGGCCACATAGCAGAGACAGGCTCACACTCTGTCTCTCCTCTATCCTCACTTCTCCAAGCAGGGTAGTCCCTCCCATAGGGATCAGCTCAGGAAGGTGTCCCAGGTCCTGGATCACAGAGAGGCTCTGAGACACTGGACTCACCTGCTCCCAGAGGGACACGGGCAATGACTCTGGACCTGCAGGCATTCTGACATGGGTGTGGACATGGACCTGTTCCTGGTCACAGAGAGTCATTCTGGGTCCTGCCCTCCCAGCATTCATCTGAGACCCTGGGAAGAAGGGGATCTAGAGGGTGACTATCTGGGAAGGAGACTGTGAGCTCATGATGGGCTAAGACTACAGATGCAGGGAGGATCAAAGTGCAGAGCAGTTGTATCTTCTATTAAATCACTTAAATGAGATGCATCTAATGGAAGAGATATGAGGGAAAGGGATTTTGAACCTCCCTGATCACGTGTGTTAACAACAAAGGTGGTTGTGAAATCCAGGTGGTCCCTGAGTTCACACTTTACAGCTCATGGAGCAATTCAGAATCCACACCTTTGAGAACTGCTCCGGTGCAGGACATCTAACTCAGGACACTCAGAACGCTCTAGAAGCTGCAATTTTGGAAACAAAATCTTACCCCTGACCTTCTATACCAGAGGAGAGTCAGACAATGGAAACTTCACTAAGTGTGAGAACTAGACCCCACTATCACTCCTGTTTTGTGCCTATTGACTGGCTTATCATTGCTGATTCCTGTCAACTCAAATGTAGGAATTCCTCCATTTCCCTTATTACTGCAATTCTTTGGTGGACACAGGAGACTGACCCCAGGTTTGGTGCTGACATCTGGCAGCTTTTAAGCCTCGCCCTCCCTCTTTCACTTTTGCCCACATCTAGACACACAGGTGAGGAAGCCTGTGGTTCCTCCTCTGCCCCTGAGATGTCCATCCACTCCAGTCCCTGCCCAACACAGGACCCCCACCAGTCCTCACTCCCTTACACAGCTCACCCTGAGCCAGTCCCTTACCCAGCTCCCTGAGGACATTGCACCTGCTAGAGAGGCCTCGCTGCCTCCTGAGCCGAGGTTATGTCAGAGTTGCAGGTCATTTCATCCTTTGGTGTGTGAGCATCCTCAGATTCAGCCCCTGAGGCTTCTGTTGGTGAGACCCTGCTATCCTTGCACAGGGCCCACAGCCATAATCTCTGTGTGTAGGGGACTGGGCAATGGCTACTCCACAGCCTCTCTTCTCCATCAAAACTTTTTGCTGCTGAGCTGTCTGTGTCCCAATGACGACTCTGGAAAAGTTCCAGGAGCCAATGTCACGTGAAGAGGAAACCTAGCCACCAATAGGGTCCAGGGTGAGCCTCCCTCTGCCTCTGTGCCTGGGCTTCCTGTGCTAATCTGTGGGTCCTGAGCACCCTCTGGTGTCCTAAGTGTCTCTGCAGCCAGCTCTGCTGTCTCCCTCAGGGAGGTTTGTGTCTGGGTTCACACTAATTTCCCCTCACTGTGGGGTCTGCACAGTAATACACCACTGTGTCCTTGGTGGTCACAGAGCTCAGCTGCAGGGTGAACTGGTTCTTGGACATGTCTCTGGAGATGAAGGTTCAGCTCTTGAAGGAGGGGTTGTAGTAAAGGCTTCCATCATTATTTGTGCATCCCATCCACTCCAGCCCTTTCCCTGGTGATTGGCGTACCCAGCTGCAGTCATAACGACTGGTGATGGAATAAGCAGAGACAGCACAGGTGAGGGAGAGAGTCTGCGAGGACTTCACTAGCCTTGGACCCAACTCCAGCAGCTGCACCTGGGACAAGACACATGGGGACAAGGAGCGTCAGTCCTTGTCAGTTATGTGCAGTCACAGCCATACCATCACCCCTGTCTGACTCCTGAGACTCTCACCTTGGGAGGCTGTCACCAGGCACAGGAGAAGACCCAGCAGCCTCATCTTCTTCTAGACCACAGCTCTGCCTTCCAGATACCTCAGCCCTGAGTGAGGAGAGAGCTGCGAGCCTGAACAGACCAGGACAGGATTTACCCTGGAGTGTGAAGACAAATTTGCATGTGGGGCAGCCATTCCTATAAGTGTAGAGACTGAGGTTGGGCTTACCTGGTCTTTCTGAAGACTGTCTGGGGGCATGTCTTCCCTTGACCTTACTCAGCATGTAAAATGAGCTCAACAGACCACATGGGTTATGAGACTCACTGGTTTAAGGTCAAAGCACATCCTAAAATCTCTGAGCATAAGAAGAAACATGGACTACATGAGTAGGTTACACCATTATCTTTTCATGCATCTTTCAAACATATGTAAAAAGGATTAGGATTTGTTCTGACAGTTTATGAATTCAACACCCTAGAGTATCCACAATTTCCAAATTTTTAAATCTAATTTTATATAAATTCCACTCTTGTGTAAAATATAGAAATAAAGAACAGCCACTTTCAGTATCTTACATCTTAATTTATGATGTTACTTTATGCAGAGAAACCATTCCCAAGCACAGAAAAGTGGGATACTTGTGATCCTTGATGTTGAAAATTTTGTGACTGTGTCTATAGCTTCCTGTGCAAATGCTTCCTTTAGGCCAGCCCATGGTCTATGGCTCAAACCCCAAATAGATACATCAGAAATAGTCATGCATTTGAGTGGGGAAAAGACAAGAAAAAAAAACAGTGATCATGAATGCATATAACTCAGAATCATTCATATGTTGAAATAATGATGGTAGAACATTGACCTGTTTTCTCAGTCTAGTGTTATCAGTGATATTGGAGCTAAGAGGCAGGTGAGTGTAGAGATTTCTTACCATAGAATTTCTCACAGGAAAGGAAATTTCAACTCTGAGAGGAATCCCTCACTCCCAGCCTCTGTCTGCCTTTCCCCTGGGAGATCACTGTGGTCATAGGGTGCTGGGATATCGCACAAACATATAATGTCTTTAACGTGTATTGTATACATTCATTATGAAACAAAGGATTTGGAAATATATTCCTTATGCATATATTTCTGATTTAACTCAATGGAATCTTTGACAGAATAAAAATCTTTAAATAAATGAGGCTAATTTAACAATATTTTCTTTATTTGGGACCTCTTTTGGGTGATTTTACAAGAACTCCTTGATAAATGCTGAGTCTCCACTGTCCATGTGGATTGGCTACAGCAGCCACAGGGACTGAAGCAGGTTTTGGAACCAGAGGGGAGTGCTGCTGGGAAACTACCCATAAATCTGGACATGACTGTGGAACTGGGTTAGGGGAGGAAGCTGGATTTTTATTTATTTATTTTTTTAGTCACAGAAATATGCCTGATTTTTATGGACTAAGAGTTACTGGACATGTGGGTTTAAAGCCACCTTCAGTGAAGGCCCAGAAGAAAGTACAGTGCATGATAGAGACAGCTTGTAGCATCTTAGGAAACACCTGAATAATTCGGAATAAGAGTTTTTGAGAAGTAGAAACATTTAAGATCATGCAGACAGGGATCAAGAGAAATAAGAAACCTGTCATTGCAAACTGGTGAGAAGGGGTTCCCTGTTTCCTGCATGCATATTCTCACGGTGTCTCTGTTCTAGAAGGTAACACCTTCCCCATTTTGGGGAACCAGTACATGGATACCATTGAGTTCATTAATCACATGGTCTCAACCTGAATCAAGGAGGTTGTCTAATTCTTTGAGTCCCATTGTAAATCTGACAACTCTTATAGGGAAGAGTGGACACCAGTCACTGGAGAGCCTTGGTGATGGTGTGTCAGTATGAGGTGCCATCATTCCATTGACCAGGTCTCCTGTCTCAGTCTAGCACCTTCATTGTAATCATCATCATCATCATCATCATCACAGTTTGCTTACTTCTAATCATTCTTCTCATTTTCTATAGACATAGTGATTGTCCACACATCATTCTCTTTTAGCAGAAAAGAAAGCAAGGGTTTACTCTTCAGATATAATAGGGGATTGAGACCCCAATGGTCCAACTGTAAGTTGACACAGGCCTTTGAAAACGCCGTTGACATATTGGCAGGAAAGTATAGATTCCCACCAAAATGTTGGACCAAGATTCCTTTTCAATTCTACAATCACCATCATCATCACCATCACCACCACCACAACAACAACCGCCACCACCACCACCATGATTACCATCTTCATTATCATTTGCTTACTTATAATTATTTTTCTCATTTTCTCTAGATGTGGTTTTTGTACACACTTAAGGACTCTTTTTCTCAATGTTTTCTCATTTTGTATATTTTTAAAGTAAAATATATGCTGACATACCCTATTTTTTTTCATTTGACTTCTAACAACTAATAGCTCATTGCTGCATCTTCTCAGTCTGCCACGGACACAGGAAATTGGTTAAGCAATCATAGTTTTCTCTTTATATGTCATTGTGAGATTGAAACCATCCCCTTGAAGCAGAATTACTCCCCATCCCTAAAAATCTCACCAAAATAAGAGCCCCAAGCCAGTCTCCTTTCCAGGCTCCATCAAAATAGGTCTGACTTCCTCAAGGGCCTTTCCTGTTCTTCTTAGGGATTTCAATTATGTGCATAATAAACATTCCATTTCTCCTTAGTATGTGTGTTTGTTGTCAGCCTGCTTATCTGCACCAAGCTGTGGTGGGTCCCTCTGTCTCTGCCTAGTGTTATCTGCTCTCAGTGCTGTGAGTATGATGCCAAGACAATAACTATCACCACCTGAGGTCTTCTTCGCTAGCTTTGGGGTCACATACTTGTGGTGCACACTGTCCAGCATTCAGGTGATCTGCACTGTTGAGTCAGCAGAGACACTTGTTAGATTTACATGACATAGGTCAGAAGATGTGGTGGTTAATAGTCATTTTAGCACAAGTGTGTCTGAATCACACTCTGTGGAGAGCTTACCCATGTGAGAGAGTTCTCTCTCTTTACAGCAGGCTTTTCTAGCTCATAGACTTCAGAGGTAAGCACAGAATCAGGAATCCAGAGAGGTTCCCTGAGGGAAACTGTGACATAGAGAAGAAACCACACAGGACACCAGTCCAAACCAACAAATGCACCTGCTGCTAGATGGTCCTATTGTTTGGGAATCCCTAGCACCCCTTGGTGGTTGCAACTTCTCCCTAGGGAGATTTGTGTCTGAGCTTGCACTGACTTCCCCTCACTGTGACTCTCACAAAGAACTCCCGAGAAAGTGCTGAGCCTCCACTTACATTGTGGATTGCGTACAGCTGCCACGGGGACAGGAGCAGGTTCTGGTACCAGAGGGAATCACTTTTGGGAAACCACCCAGAAATCATGGGGTAACCATGGAACTGGGTGAGGGGAGGAAGGTGGACTTGATTTCAGTCATATGACAGAAATATGACTAATGTTCATGGACAGAGTTACTGGACATAACAGGTTTAAAAGCTCCTTAAGGCCCAGAAGGAAGTACAGGGCATGATAGAAATAGCTTGTATCATCGTAGGAAATACTCAAATAATTGTGAGCAGTAGGTTGTGTGAAGTACAAACATTAAAGATCATGCAGGAAGGGATCAAGAGAAATAAGAAAGGTGTTACTGCAAACTGGTGGGAAGGGGATTCCTGTTTCCTACATACACATTCTCACAGTGTTTCTGTTCTAGAAGGTAAGACCTTCCCAGGTGCAAGCGATATGCAGTTGGTCACCTTAGGGTCATTACTCACATGGCGACACCATGAATCACCCATAATGCATAATTCATTGGTTTTCATTTATGAAATACCAAAACATTTACAGGAAAGAGGGACACCCTTCACTGGAATAGCCATGAGGTGGTGTGTCCATATACAGAACATTCATTTTTTTAGACCAGGGCCTCTGTTTCTATCCATCACCCTCATTTCTTCTTCATCATCATCATCATCATCACCATCACCATCATTGTCATCATCATTATCATCAGTTGCTTATAATCATACTCATATTTTGTAGATATGGTGGTTGTCCATACACATTGACTTTTTATCAAATAACAAAAGCAGGAATCTTCTCTTTAGATGTCATTGGAAATTAAAACCACAATGGCCACAACTTAAAGTTGATACAAGGTTTTCCAAACAACTTATGATTTTGGATAGAAGAGAGATGCCCCCAAAATAATGGACCACAACTTCTGTCCAGTTCTATGGCCATCACCACCACCATCTGTGCGGAAGAACAGGACTTGGCTAAAAAATCTGTAAGGAGGAATCTTTGAAAGGCCATATGCCTCTAGGATGACCTTGCAGAAGAATGCAGCCCCTGCCCTGAATTTTCTTAATAAGTACAAGCCCCCAGGTTTTTAGTCTTTAGACATGACCTTGTAGGAGCATGTGCTTTCTCAAGGATACTTAGCCTGCTAATAGTATCTAGAGGTTAATTTTAGCTCAAGCTCTTGCTACAATAAAAGCGTAAGGAGGCAGGTGAACTGGGTTATCTGGTTCATTTAGCCAAGCAGTCCCTTAGCCCTCTCTTTCATAGAAACATGTGTCAGAGTAATCCATTCTTCTGTCGCTCAGGTCTGCTAGTCAGTCCTGGCAATCAGCAACACCACCATGACCATTATCATCATCATTTTGTTATCTATAAGCAATTTGTCTCATTTCCTATGGAGGATTTTTTGTACCCACATAATGGCCCTTTTTCTCAATATTTGCTCAATTTTTATAATTGTTCAGTAAAATAGATAGCCATATTTCAATTGCTGAAAACTGATGGCTTTGCTGCCTCTTCTCACCTGGACCCAAATGGGAGTCTGAAAGGAAACATTGGTTCTCCTCTCCAGATGTCAAAAAGAGATTGAGCTTTTTCTCAAAGTCACTTGTGAGGTGTCTGCTCTTGTGAGCTTACTGTGAAGTGGCAACTATGCAGAAGTCTGTCTCATCTTTTTCCAGAGTGCCAGAATGCAGACTGAAGGAGACCCAAATACACAAATAGATAGAGAAATCCACAATGATCAAATCATGTCACCTCCAAATGAGATGGTGGCCAAGGAGCCAGGAGATGTCCTGACAGCGTCTTCCCAGGCCCAGATTCCACAAGAGCCTTCTGGGCATCCTCCAACAATCCTTGACAAAGTCTGTGTCAAGAATGTTGAGATGGGCCAGGCAGGAGTCCTGTCAACTCTCTCGTCTTCAGGCAGATGTTAAGAAAGCTCCACTATGAGGGTCCATCCAGGACCAGTAGAGTCTTTAGGCAACTGGTAGCTCTTGCTAGGCTGTAGCTGAAACTTGATATTCACACAAAGAAGCAGATGATAGAAATGCTGGTGCAGGAGGAATTCCAGATCATCATGCAGGAGATGCTCAGAGCTCAGCAGCAGAAGTGTCTGTGGTGGTCAGATACCCTGGCTGAGTCTCACTGCTCATTTCTTGCTCAGCCTACACATGGGATGTTTGGTTAAAGTTTCTCTTTGTTGTAAGTTCTTATCACAGTCATGGGTAATCTAAACTCAATTTCCTTTGAATTTTCTTTTGACTAGTTGTAATGAATTGATAAAAACCCTTGTCTGGACTTCTTTTTTCTGAGGCAGCTGTTTCCTGGGACTGAACTCCAGAAGGACAATCTGCCCTCTTACTAGGACAATCATCCTGCTGTTTGTTTTGTTCTGCTGAATGTATTTTTGCACTTTGTGACATCCTTTAATATATTGTTTTTACAAATCCAAAGAGGTAATTACTTTAACTTTCAGAATTGCTGATTCCTGCTATTGTGGCGGAAGTGGGACCTTCTTAACCTCACCAATAACTCACTTAGGATTTCCTTAAAATATTAAAGTATGTCTGGTTCTTAATAATAAAAAAGAGGTTGAAACCACACAAGCCCCTCAAAACAGAATTCCTCCCCCACCCCTCCCATCTGGACAAAGTAAAATCCCTGTGTCAGTCCCCTTTTCTGGATCCATCAAATCAGATCTGACTTCCGGAATGGCCTTTCCTGTGCTTCCCAGAGATTTCAACTATGAGCGTAATAAACATTCCATGCCCCTTGGTGTGTGTGTTTATCATCATCCTGGTCATCCATACCAAGCTTCCATGGGTCCCCCTACCTCTGCTTGGCATCACTTACTCTTTGTGCTATAAGCATGATGCCAAGTCAATGACTGTTGCCACCGGAATCCTTTTTCTCTAGCTTTGCGTTCATAGGTTTCTGGTGTCCACTGTCCAGGACACACGAGTTCTGTTTCTGGCTGGGACCCCAAGCTGTGTAGAGCTGAGCTGCAATGTTGAGTCAGGAGAGACTCTGGTTAGATTTAGCTGATGCAGGTCAGACGTTTGATGGTGAATTGGCATTTGGGCTCAAGAGTGTCTTAATGTCTTAATGCAGTTTGTCCCTGTGAGAAAGTTGTTTCTCTTTATAATAGACTTTCTACCGCAGAGACGTCAGAGGTAAGCGCAGAATCAGGAATCCAGAGGTTCCCTGAGGGAAACTGTGACATGAAGGGGAAACCACACAGGAAAGGAGCCCAAACTTCCAAGTGCACCTGAGGCTGGGATGGTCCTTGTGTTCAGGGACCCTGCGCTCCCCTTGTGGTAACAGCCTCTCCTGCAGGGAGGTTTGTGTCTGGGCCCACACTGACTTCCCCTCACTGTGTGTGTTCTGCAGTAATACAGGGCCTTGTCCTTGTCTCTCAGGCTGCTCATTTGCAGATACAACGTGTTCTTGGCATTGTTTCTGGAGATGGTGAATCATCCCTTCACATTGTTGGCATAGTTTGTGGTACTTCCATCAGGATTCATTTGACATAACTACTCCAGCCCCTTCCCTGGAACCTGGCAGACTCAGTCGACTCAGGAGCTACTGAAGGTGAATCCAGAAGCTGCACAGGAGAGTCTCAGAGACCCCTCAGTGGGCACCAAGCCTCCCCCTGACTCTACCAGCTGCACCTCACACTGGACACCTGCAAACACAAAAACATCTTAATCAGGAACTCTCACATGTCCACTGTTTCTTTCACTCACATCCACTCACATACTCAGTGTCTCTTTTTCCCCATAAATTACCTCTTAAAAGAGCCACAAGGAAAACCCAGCTGAGCCCCAACCTCATGGTGAGTGGTCTGTGTTCAGTCCTGATCAGGGAATGGGAACCTGAGGATCCCTGGACTAGGCTCCTGTCTCAGGGCTTGCAGGGTCAGGGCTAGACTGGTTTTTTGTTTTTTTTTGTGTTTTTTTTTTTTTGAGTCTAACCTACTCTATTTTTTTTATTGCTTAAAGTATTACAACAAATGATAGATAGATCTCCATTTTTCCCCTTGTCCTTCCCCCCCTCCTCCTCCCTAACCCCCAGTGTTTTGTGTCCATTGATTATGCTCCTATGCATGCATGCAAGTCTTTCAGTTCATCTCTTAATTCCCCCCCAACCATCCCCAGCCTTCCAGCTGTAGGATGATAGTATGAGCGGAGGGGGCCCTATTTGCATGTCCTCCTGATATATAGGGAGCTCTGGGATTTGGGAACCTACAGGGAGGGCAGTGTCTCCATGCAGCTGAGAGTGTCCTGGGGGAGAATTATGTTATTAAAATATTTTCATAACTAAATTCAGAATCATAGGCAGGTTTAGGACATGTCCAATGACCACATCTGGTAACACTGAGCCCAGCATCTGGGCTGAGCCCTCCCCACTGGCCACTGTTGTGCCCCTGAACTGACTTCAGGGAAAAGCATAACCTGCCCAGACAGGGTGCAGAACCCTGGTGTGAGATGAGAAATATGGATGAACATCTGTGCTCTGGTGTTAACCCTTCCTCCCTCACTTTCAGGATGGATCCACCTGTGGCCTCAGAGTCTTCACTATTATGGAGAAGGTCGTGCTTCTCCTGGGATGTGGTCCCCGAACACCTAAGGGAAGTCAGGTTCTCCCAGGTCTGTCACAGGCACCTGAGGTCTATGTTGGGCCCAGGACCACTATCATGACCCCACAGCCCCTGTCTTGCTCTCTGTTATCAGGGGCCTGAGACCCTCTCCAGCCCTGATGTGCATGGACATCTCCATGTGGGTGTTAGGAGGTCAGTAGTCACTCTCATGGCTGCAGCTGGCCCTGGGATCAGATGTGGCATCCATCATTGCCCATCCTTGAGCCTCTGGACCCCCTTAGTCTATCCAATGCTCTGGGGAATATCTTGCTGTGTGATTGTTTTTTGTGAAGACCCAGACCCAGAGCCTCCAGGGACCATGCTTGTTTGGGAGCAACAACCATATCCCCCAAATGTCAGCAGCCATCCTGGGGGAGGGTATGATTGATAAAATGTCACCACCACTGGCCATCCTGGGGTTCCCGGTGGCCTTGTGCTCTCTGCAGCTGACACTCCTGCCTCTGCAGGAACCTTGTGTCTGGATCCCACTGGGTTTGTACCACAGCCCTTGGGAAGAGTCTTACTCACCTGCATCCTCGGTTGTCACACTGCTCAGCTTCAAGAACACTTGGTTCTGGGTTGTGTGCCTGGAGAGGCTGATCAGCGCTGTAGGTTGGGAATTTGCTGAGTGTTCCCTGTAGTCCAAATCACTCTGTCCCCTTTCCTGGATGATAATGGATCCATACAGAACATTCCAAAATGGAAGTGAGGGTGGTGGTTTGGGGGTCTCAGGTGAGACTGGGCATCTGTGAGGAGACCTCTATTTGGTGTCCCAATCTTTGACATGGTCCTCAGGCTGGAGACCTGGGACAGGGAACACGTGTGGGTAAAACAGACTCTTGGCTCACACCATCACCCATTTCTGAGATGCATGGGTCACGTGCTGCAGACATGGAACAGCTGGAGAAGCAGGACCCATGGAGGGGCCTCATGTGTTTGCACAGGTCAGTGCTCCCTGGGGATCAAAGCCCAGAGCCAGGGACACAGTGACACTTCACATCTGCCTGGATTTCTCCTTGAAGCTGGGTCAGTTTGCATGGCAGAGGTCCAAGGACCCAAGCTAAGGGTGGTGTGGGTGGTGGTCACTGCCTCGGGGCTCTTCATGGGAGGGATAGTGGAATGGCACCCCATCTGCTGGGTGTAGGTGCCTGTGGACTGTGCTGCTTCTATGGCCTGTGTGTGTTTCTCCTGGGATTTCCATAGAATATGAGAAACCCTGCTTGGTGTCTGAGAGCGTCCACAGGATAAACACAGCACATGGCAAACAAGGTGATTCCTCCCACAGCTCCCCACACAAGAGGGAAACCAAAGGCAAATATAATGAGTGGCTTCTTGTCTCCAATGACATGCGTATTATTGATATGTGACTTTGGAAGATGTACTAATAAGCAAAATACATCAATCATACCCTCCCCCAGGATGGCTGCTGACAGAGGATAACACTTTGCTAGTTTCCACAGCAGGAGGGATGGAGACTGGGCTGAGGAGGCAGCTTTCCTGCAGCCACACCCTTGAGTGTCTGCACATGAAGAATGCAGGAGACATGCGTGGGATCGCCGAGGTGCATCTGTGCATTAAAGCATCAATCATCACAGACTTCAACAGGAGCCACACAAGAGCTTCATCCTTGACATGCAGCTGGTTCTGAATAAATGCAAATGCCCAGCCTCTTATGAAACACCTCTTTCTCCCTGTTTGAAGGAGTTCCTGGGGACCATACCCTCTGCCATCATCCCATCTGAAGTTCCAACACTTTTCATTGGAACCTTCCGCAAATGAGGAGCAAATTCAAGCAGAAGATGAAATAAAAAAGGGGCCAGTGGACAAAGAGTATAAAAGGAATGGAAGACCATCTACAGCACGTGTGAGACATGGAATTTTATTATCAAAACTTGTTATATTCCACCCGATTATAAGAAGCAACCTTGTCAAAAGTAGCAGAACAGCACAAACCCCATAAAACCAATTAAGGTTTGAAAAAAAATAAGATAATACTACAAAAATAAGTATATTTTTTGTTATGAAAAGCACCACATCAAGAATGAGAACACTGAGGGAAGAATTTCTATGATTTGGAAGATAAAACAGAGATATTATCCAAGATGAGAGTCAGGTATGTGAGGTTGGAGAGAGATGGCCCACGATGGAGAGACAAGGCCAGGAGGGCGCTGGGGACACTGAGGTTGTATGTGGAGTTTCCTGTTCAGCTGCTGAGATAAGGAGCCACCAGCATCAGGGCCTGTGTCCCAGCCCAGGGCTGAGCTCTGCACACCAGCTGCCTCCCAGGCAGAGGTCAGGGTCCAGGAGCCATCCCTCTCATCATCAGGGCTCGGCTCCTCCACACTGACCTTCTCTTGCTCGCAGTCTTGTGGGCACAGCAAATGCTGCTTTCTCTGGAGAAGATCTGAGAAGTCCCCGGGGGAAGTGCCTGGGCCTCTACCCTGCACTGGTAGAGGGTTTTGGTGCCCACAGGACATGGTTTCTCTCACTGTGTCCCTCACATAGTAATACACCTGGTCTCCATGCTGCTCCACTTCAGGTAGCCGGTGCTGATGGAGTTGTCCCTGGAGATGGACGTGGCCTCAGAAGGACAGGCTGTATCTGGGATCCTCATCACCAAGCCAGATCATTCCTATCCACTCAAGGCCCTTCCCTGGCGTCTGTGTACCCAGTGCAACCAGTGGTTGGTGAAACTGCAGCCAGAGGTCCTGCAGGAGATTCTCAGAGATTCCCCAGGTGTTTTCCCCTCACCTCTGACTGAACCAGCTGCCCCTGAGTGCAGACACCTGCATGGGAGAACAGGACTCAGGTTGTGGCGTCTCCCAGCCTCCCTCCTCTGGGACCCCAACACCTGGTCTGTGACTCACCTGGAAGCACATCCAGGAGGATGGTCAGGGTGGTGGCACAGCTCATACTGGAGGCTGACAGTGAGGACAGGCCCAGCAACCCACTGAGGGGTGGGAGGTGGTTCCTGGGTTAAAAGAGGAGTAGCCTAGATTAGTTTGCATATTCCCAGCCCTGCCATCCAGGGGAGATGTCCCAGGGTTCATAACCAAGAACCCTGGGGCCTGAGGAGAGGTGCATGTCTGAGCCCCCAGGAGGGAACAAGATGGGCACCCAGACTGCAGGCCTGGCAAGGCACTCATGTGGGAACTGCCACTTGCCAAGGAGGGCTTGGTCACAAGTCAACCAGACCCCAGCATGTGGCAGGTACTTCCTGAGCTGGCCTACTGACAGGCAGGGCTGCTGTGTGTCCTGATTGGCTCAGGCCCTCAATGGACAGAGAGTTGAGGAAACACCTTCATCCTCACACATGTTAAGGAAGGAAGGGGAAGGCAGACTGAATCAGAGCGAGGGCTCAGAGGGATTGTCAGTAGGAGGGAAAGATAATTCAAGTCTGAATGAAATAAGCACATGTTAGAATTGAGGTGCAGGGAGAGGGTGGGGTCAGTGGATAGACAGGTGCTGAGAGGGAAGAGCAGGGCTGCTGCGGGGGGTGGGGTGCTGGTGAGTCTCCCTGACAGCCTTCAACTTGAGGGCCGGCCAGGGTGACCAGACATCTCCTGGGGGGCTATTGGTTGAGGAACCCAATGAGGCCTAAGGGGCAAGCACATATTGAGGGTGGGGGATTCTAGCCAAACCAGCTTGATGGTATTCCTGCTAATAGTGAGCTGTGCAGAGATGGCCCTTCAAGTCAAGATCACAACCTGGTTGGAAAGAGATTGGAAGGAGGCTGACCAAAGCTGGTCACTGAGAGGCCCTGGTCAGGAGCTGCTTCGGACTTGGTGGGAAGTGTCCTGTTGGCTGCCAAGGTCAGGGCTGAGGACAGCCCGAGATTGTGCAGTGGACACAGCCACATGCAGGGTGAACATGCTTGTCCTCAAAGCACCTGGTGTCCTGGAGGCTCTGACCTTGCTGAACCCAGAGGTGGTGACTCATTTCATGGGTTAAGGCATCAGATTGTATTGTAGAGTGAACAGTCTGACCAGATTTTCGCTCAGATTATCAGAATGATCCTGGGCATGTGGCACATTAAATACCAGGGAGCTGTGGAGACCCAGCCCGGGGTGTGCTGGGTCTGCCTGCAGACAAGCCTGATCACAGGAACAGATATTCAGGGGATGGATGGGGCCACCACAATGAGGGCTGCACCAAGGCTGCTCAGAGTGTGAGGAGAAGCCAAGTGATTGGATTGACCAGGGCAGAGGGCAGCCCATGAAGCTGTGTGTGGACCAGAAACAGAGAAAGGAAAGGGAAAATGGAACTGCAGCCTGAAGACAGGCATGCAATGCAGCCTTCATGTCCAGGGGATAAAGAATATGTGCCACCTGAGGGTGGTGGGATTGTGAAAGAAGACTCTCCCTGCAAATTGCGGGAGCCCCTTACACGTCCCGCGTGGTTTAGGGTTTTCGTTTAGGTTCGAGTTCTGGAGGAGGCCGCACGCAAAATGAAGAGAAAGAGACTAGAAGAAAATTAATTTAGAATAATAGGGACCAGGCGTGGCAACTTTACCTCTAGTGGGTAAGATTGCCCACCACACCGGCCTTGCTCAAAGCTTTTATTAAGGCAAAGGAAAACACAATCACATCCTTAACCTAAGGGCATGAAACTCCAACAACAAAGAGGCAACAAGAATTTACATATCAGTAACAGAGGTGGAGGACTGTTTTAACTATCAAAGTCTACATCTAAACAATAAGTGAATAACTCCCCCACTATTCAAGGAAATTAAGGTCGACCAGCCTTTAGGCACATTTCTCTACTAAATGACAATGACTGGTCTCCAGCAGCAAATTACTGATGAGCCACCACTCAGAGATGTCTCAGGCTAGGACTCAATTGGCCATGATGCCCTATTGTCACTCTGAGCCCTGGGGCACCCTGATCCTGTGCCTTTCTGTCCAGCAGAACGCTGGGCTGAGAAGACCATGGTTAAGTTTAGGGCTATTCTGTGAGGAGGACAGCAGCGTGGGGCACAGAACCTGAGGATTTCTTGCACATGTACAGTTTTCTTATTAATTACAAAATGAGACTGTACCTTATTACTTTGATATTTGGAAGTTTCTGTGGTTATGAATTTGTGTGACAGTGGAATGAATGTAACGAAAAGCCAAGCCCGGCTGGTGTGGATCAGTGGTTGAGCATTGACCCATGAACTAGGTGGTTATGGTTTGATTCCTATTCAGGGCATATGCCAGAGTTGCAGGCTCAATCCCCGGTGGAAGGTGTGCAGGAGGCAGTTGACAGAAGATCCTCTCTCATCATTGTTTCTCTGTGTCTCTCTATCTCCCCTCCTCTCTGAAATCAATAAAAACGTATTTTTATAAGAAAGAAAGGCCAGAAAATCATTAGTTTTCATCTTTGTTGAGTTACACTCCATGGAAGTACACATTCTCTTCCAATTTTCAATTTCTTAAGTAAACACTTCTCTTACCATCATTTACTAAACTTTGAGTTTTCTCTGAAGTTATTCCAGCTGTGGATTCCTCTCCCAGTTCTGCTTTGTGCCTGTACTGTGGCTTTGACCTTCACAAACATCTCATGTCTCCTCCACAAGCTCTGGTCACTGGGGACACCTTGACATTGGGCTCACCAGCCCACCCAGCCCATCACAGGGGCTTGTCCTACAGATGGCAGAGTGTCTAACATAAGGTGTGTTTGCTGTGAGAAGTGTTCTGTGCTGACTGTGCCCTCACCTTGCACAGCCTGTTCATGAGTAGCATTGAATTACCTGGTATTACCCTGGCTCATGATGGTTGGCTCAGCAGGGGGCTGATGGCAGCTTCAGGCTACTTGTCTGGGAGGTTTCATGGGTGACCATGGAAGAATGCACACCTCAGATGAGTATATGAAGTGGGTTCTGTGCATTGATGACTATAATTATGTTGAAGATCACAGGGTCATGGAGTTCCTGTCTCAGGGCAGGACCATGTAGGGACAGTGTGTACCAGTCTGAGGACAGATAAATGTGAGTTTATTTTAAAAATATATTATTATTCATTTCTGAGAGTAAGGGAGAAAGAGATAGTAACATCAATTATGAGAGAGAATCAGGGATCAGCTGGGCATGTGCCTTGACTGGGAAAGAACCATGACCTCCTGGTTCATAGGTAAACTCTCAACTAGGGAGCCACACCAGACTGTCCAGAGAGTGTGAGCTTAAACCTGAGGGCACTGATGTCAGTGCTGTTTCCCTTTGAAGAAAGTGTTTCCCCATCAGGCACTGTGAGAATCATCAGGCTGATCTTCTCATGGAGACGGATCTATAGGGAACTGGTGAAGGGAAGTCTCTAATGACTGCTCATAATTCACTTGTAAACAGAGTGCTCCATCTCCTTCCTGGCCCCAGCGATGATGTGAGAACATAGAGATTGAAAGGACAAGAAATGCTTTTCTCTGGAACCAGAAAACGATGTAGAGAGGCTAGGACAACACACATCACAATAAGAAGCCTGCCCCTTCCCCTCTGCACCTGACCAAGAGTATTGTGACCTGCTGGTCCTGAGCACCCTCTGGTGGTGACAGTCTCTCTGCAGGGAGGTTTGTGTCAGGGCTCACACTGACTTCCCCTCACTGTGCCTCTTGTACAGTAATACACAGCCGTGTCCTCAGATGTCAGCTTGGTCATTTTAAGAGAGACTGTGTTCGTAGGGTTGTCCCTGGAGATTGTGAATCTTCCTTGAACTGCTGGAGCGTACCACTGCTTATCTCCAGCTGGTTGACTCACTTTTGCCACCCACTGCAGCCCCTTCCCTGGAGCCTGGCGGACCCAGTTCATTTCATAGTCAGTAAAGGTGAATCCAGAGGCTTTGCAAGAGAGGCTCAGAGACCCCCCGGGTGGCACCACGCCTCCCCCAGACTCCACCAGCTGAACTTGGCATAGACCACCTGCAAACAGAGACACAGACTGAGAACTGCCCAGTGTCACCCAATCCCCATGAGCCTGATGCACAGGGACGCACCTTTGACAGCGAAGAGAAGCGCAGCCCAGATGAGCGCAGACCCCATGGTGGGTACAATGAGGGGCTCACACAGGAGGGCTCCAATCCAGAGTCTGCAGGGAGATAGTCTGGCAGGCTTTCATGAGCAGGGGAGGCGCAGCATTTGCATGTCTTTCCCTGAGGACCTAACTGAGCTGCCAGGGGGCTCCTCCCTCCCTGTGGTCACATGGGGAGGGCAGCTGGACCAGGGTGCCTGGGCCAGGACTCAGGGACACTCGGTTGGTCTGAACATTCTAGAAGCTTATCTGTGAATAGTGAGAGACACACTCCACCAGAATGGAAAGTGGGAGTTTTAAGGTTCTCCAGTGCAAGTTGCACATTAAACCTCTCAGGAGACATCCTGGGACAGGGTTGTGGAGATGACAATGCCCCCTAGTGGTTGTTCTGAACTAAATAGTCTGAAGACACTGGTCTGACACAAGGAAGCCTTCCCTGGCATTTCTGAAAGAGTGGCAACTCCAATCTTGCTACCTGTACACAGGCAGTTCTCTTTAAGGACACCCTGGACCTCAGGTGGCTGCCTCAGGGGAGAACCTGAGGAACATAACCCCTTGCACCTCAGGCCCCTAGTGCCAGGCCCTCAGCTTGCAAGTGGGAGGTGCTGTCACCTGGCCTGGGGTGCACTCAGCATCCTGGAGTGTCCGCCATGTGGCACAGCAGTGCTTGTTTAGCTCAGACAACATGTTTTCTGATATCTATGGGGGACCCTCGGTGACTGTTGGCAGTGGAGCTACAGGGCACAGACTCGCCAGGAACCTGGCCCTTTAAATACAGCCCCTGAGACTCCGTGCCTGTTAATTCTAGAATTGTTCTTGAGACCACATGAGTAAGACATAGTGGAAAGGACAGCTGTGGTTGAAAGGGGCTACATGCTAAACTGACAAGTTCAGGGAAGGCCTGCAAACTCAGAGATCTAAAGTAACCAAAAAGAATTGTCTGAAATTAAACTTCAACTAAGAGCAGTTATGGTGAGTAGTTACATCCTAGGCTGGTATCTTCACTGACAAGTGAAGTTTTACCTTAATTGAGCCTTTCTGTCTTTTTGTATTTATAATAACATACCCTTGAAATGTCTGGGTAACTTATAACTTTCCTTATCTGGACCACTTGGGGCACAGCCTAATGTGCCTAGGTGCCAGGACAGATATCACAAATCCCTTCACTGTTATCATGTTAATTGTTCTGTACCCACCTAAGAATGTGTCTATCATTTTACCTTTTATCCAAACCCAGGGGTTTAAGCACTTTGCTTTCTCCCGCCTCTCTAGTCTATCACCAATAGATTTCATATAAACCAGCTATATCCCTTCCTTTTATTGCAATGTATAAACATAGATGTAACCCACCATTCTCCAGAGCATTAACTCAATTCCTTGTGGTTCTGCTTCCTGGCATTTGAAGAGAGGTTAGCTCAAATAAACACAAAATTCTTTACGGGTTTGCATGTTTTTATGTTAACACAGCTTAGCCCACCTTTCTCATTCAGGGACACAAGAAAGTGGGCCCACCTCTCCAGGTAGTGATTTTCATCCATTGCTTTTAGTGTCTGAAAGGTCATTTCCTCCATTTTTTCATGAACAAAGCCTTGAGTGCAAAGTCTTACCACTTGTGTGTTCAATAATCTTGTTGGATTCAGTTACCTCAGCAGCCCTGTCCAATTTTCAGTTTGGGTTGTTTGTGTGAAGAGAGGAAGCTGCAGGCCTCAGAGGAAATCCCAGCCCAGCTCCCTCTCACCTGCTCCTGGGGCAGCAGCTTGTGCTCCTGGGCCCTGAGTGCCCCCTGCTGCCCAACTCTGGCTCTGAAGAGGAGGCTCCTACTGGATTCACAGGGCACTGACTTCTCAGTGTCTCCAGTCTAGTAGCGAAAGCTGCATCCTGAGGTCATATTGCTCCCTCAGGGACACAGTGTGGTTTTGATGTCTGTGGAGTTAACTGGCCTTACTGAGTGCCAAAGGCTCTGTAGGGAGACTCCAAATCAGGGCTTTATGAGGGCAGCTGATCACCCTTCCCTGGATCTGCCAGATGCACGAACACAGCTGACCAGCCCCTCATCCAGAAACTCCTGGGGGTCATGGGGCATCTTATGTCTTCAGGTTCCTCACGCTGAAGGTCCCATCTGCATATCCCAGCCTGTGGCCAAATCTCACTTCACTGCACATTTACTATTAAACACACACACATACACACACACATACACTGTGATGATTTCCTTTGCTATGAAATCCATATTTGTTCCTCTTTCCTGTACATAGTGAGAAGGAAGCTGGTCTTGCAAGGAATGTCAGGCCATAAAACCGAACAAAGCCCTGTCCTACGGAAGGGCAGGGGGCTTTGTTCTGACATCTGAACCCAAAGCTCAGAACACCTGGGGCAAGGGTAGATGCTTCAGGGCACCCGGGAGGGAGTATATTTGCAAAACAATGAACTCCAGAGGTAGTTATAAGGCAAAATTCTCTCGGGTTACCCCCATTCTGATTTGGAAAGATTCCCAGAATCCACGTGTGATTAAAGCTGTGATTTCTCCACTTCTTCAAAACTTTGCTTAGTTTTTTTTTTGTTCTTTCTGCAACAATAGCACATGGGCAAGGATCACACGTGGATTCTGGGTCTGAGTGTGACTTTCTTTGGAAGCCAATCTAATGCATCCCTGATACAAACACAGACTTTGAAAAGCTGGCACTCGTGTGTCCATGTTCTAGCAGGTCCTGTACACCCAGATGCAGGTGGAACAGGTCAGGCTTGCTCCACGGAGAGACAGAGGTGGGGCTGGGTCACTCTTTGACTGCAGCAGTGCGTTGCTGGGAATTCCTTAGCGACACCCCTCAGGAAGCAGGGAACACACCTCAACAGGGAGGGGAGGAGTAGGCAGCATTCTCAGCTGTCAGGTGAGGCTGCTTTCCCAGGTCACCTGGTAAGCAGGACCACAATGGATAGGTAAGTACCTGCCCCTGGTTCCAGAGAGTCACTGTGGAACCTGCCCTCAAAACATCCACCTAAAACCCTGGGAGGAAGGGAACCTAGAAGCTGATTTTTTGGGAAGGGGCCTGTGAGCTCATGATGGAGGGAGCTCATGATGGAGGGAGCTCATGATGGAGGGAGGATCAAAGTGCAGAGCAGCTATATCTTGTACTGAATCACTTAACTGACATTTACCTAATAATGAGAAAGCAGAAGAAAGGGCTTTTGAACCCCCTTGCAGAGACCTGACAATGTGTTTTAACAATAAAGGCCATCGAGAAACCACAGTTATGCCCTGAGTTCACGCATTATAGCTCACAGAGCAATTAGGAATCCACACCTATGAGAACTGCTCTAGTGCAGGACAGCTAACTCAGAATGCTCAGAACCCTCTAGAAGCTGCAATTCCAGAAGAATAAGGTTACCCCTGACCTTCTGTACAAGGAGAGGATCAGACAGCGGAAACTTCACTCATTGTGAGAATCTGACCCCACTCTTACCCCTGCTTTATGCTTATTGACTTACTCATCATTGCTGGTTGCTGTCCACATTGAATGCATGAGACCCTGTTGTGCATAAATATCAACCCTCCCTTTCCCTTATCATTGCAATTGTTAGGTGGACACAGGAGTCTGACCCCAGTTTTGGTGCTGACATCTGGCAGCTTTCAAGCCTCGTCCTCCCTCCTCCACTTCTGCATACATATTGACATGCAGATGAGGAAGCCTAGTGGTCTCTCCTCTACCCCTGGAGGTGTCCATCAGCTCCAGCCCCCGCCCAGCACAGGAACCCTCATAGTCCTCACTCGCTGACACAGCTTACCCTGAGCCAGTCCCTCTCCTGCCTCTCTGAGGCCATTGCACCTGCTGCAGAGGCCTTCCTGCCTCCAGAAACCAAGGTTATATCAGAGCTGTAAGTCATCTCATCCCCTGGTGTGTGGGCATCCTCAGACTCAGCCTCTGAAGCTGCTGTGGGCAGGAGCCTTACTGTCCTTGCACGGGGCCTACAGAGAACTGTGTACAAGGGGCTGGGCAATTGCCACCCCACAGCCTCTCTTCTCTATCAGGAGTGACCGGCTCTTTGCTGTTGAGCTCTCTGTGCCTCAATCGTGACTCTGGAAAGGATGCAGGATCCAATGTCACAGCCTCCAACAGGATCCACGCTCCTTCTGAGCCTGTTCCACTGCCTGGGCTGCCTGTGCTGATCACTGGGTCTTGAGCGCCCCTGGAGCCCAGGCCTATTGTCTCCCTCAGCTGGAATCACACTGATTTCCCCTCACTGTGTCTGGCACAGTAATACAGGGCCATGTCCCAGGTGGTCACAGAACTCAGCTGCATAGAGATGTGGGAGGCTCCTACCAGGGAAGGCTCCATGGCTCTCCCTTAAGTCATGCTGTCTGAACTCAAGGTATAGACATACCCTACCCTGAGGGCATTTCTGGCCAAATGGTGAGAATGCCTTCAGCTCAACTCTTCAAAGCCTAGG
>PVJC01029225.1:0-22027 GCA_004026665.1 Murina feae
GCCATCTTGGCTGGGCTAATTTGCATACCACTGTTCTGATTGGCTGTTGGGCGTCCCGAAGAAACAGTCAATTTTAATATTACGCTTTTATTAGGATATACACTAGAGGCCCAGTGCATGAATTTGTGCTCAGTGGGGTCCCTCAGCCTGGCGTGTGGAATTGGGCTGAAACTGGCTCTCTAACATACCTGGAGGGATCCCAGATTGCGAGAGGGCGCAGGCTAGGCCAAGGGACCCCACCGGTGCACAATCGGGGCTGGGGAGGGATTGTGGGAGGGCTCCAGAGCATGTTTGGCCCATCTTCTCAGTCTTTCAGCCGTACCCCAGCAGCAAACTTCTAATCTGCTTGGAGCATCTGTCCCCTGGTGATCAGTG
The DNA here is from genome assembly GCA_004026665.1 of Murina feae. NCBI lineage: Eukaryota > Metazoa > Chordata > Mammalia > Chiroptera > Vespertilionidae > Murina > Murina feae. The sequence continues at coordinate 376 of PVJC01029225.1, forward strand.
CACATCACAGCGAGCGGTTGAGCGTATCATTAGTATATTATGCTTCGATTTGTTGAACGGCTGACCAGTCAACTGGACACTTAGCATATTAGGCTTTTATTATGTAGGATTATATTACTGGATCTCCTAATGAAACTGCTTTGTATTTCTAGAATAAAACTCACTTGGTCATTTTTTAATTTTATAGATAATGCTCCTGTTTTCTGGCTACCAGATTTATTTTTGTATCTGTTGGATTTTGCAACTTTCTGTTTGGTTCTATTTTGGTCACATTTTGGGATCAATCTGTTTGTCTCTCTTTTTCCTGTTCTGTTCAATTTGGATTCTCTGTCCAGAATTTCTCCTCATTATGAAACATTGTCTTAGAGGGCATTCCATTTTGTTATTTTCAGTCTAGTGCTCTGTCAAACCTTATTGCATCAAGGTTCCATTGTTCTCAGCCATGAGTTCATCCCTAGAAATGCTGTTTTCATCTTAGCCCTTGATGCTTTCTAGAGTTTTCTTGTGAGTGATTTAGAATTCTCCGCCCTAAAGGCTGTCAGAAACCTGCTAGATCTTAGCCACTTCCTCCCATGCATAATTGTTTACTAGTATTTTCACTTTCTCATATTTAGGGTTCTTAGGTAAAGCTTGTTACTATGTTTTGGTATAAATGTTGTCCATGGGTCTTTGGTCTTGGAATGTTTAGTTTTGTCTGTTTATATCGGAGAGGTTGGAATGCTGCAATGCTACCACTGCCATCTGCTAGACAAAAATTGGTATAATGAATAAAAAGATGTTCCACAGTCATGTGCTACTGAGATAGTAAAATATTTTTGGAAAATTTAGCACCATACATCTTATTTTGGTGATTCTCTTTTTACTCAATATCCTATCTAATCTAATAAAAGCGTAATGTTGAAATTGACCGTTTCTACGGGATGCCTAAGCCATGCCCACCAGCCAATCAGAGTGGCTGTATGCAAATTAACCCAGTCAAGATGGAGGCTGGCAGCCCTGGAGGTGGGTGCAGTGCAGACATCAGGGTGAGCAGGGTGTGCAGGGCAGGTGACGGGCCGGGGTGTGTGGGTGAGCGGGGCCGATGGACAGGTGGCGGGTGCTGTGTGTGGGTGGGAGGGGCCAGTGTACGGGTGGTGGGTGCTATGTGTGTGTGGGCGGGGCAGATGGGCCAGGTGGCGGGTGGTGTGTGTGGGAGGGCAGGGCCGATGGATGGGTGGCGGGTGCTGTGTGTGGGTGGGTGGGGCCAATGGGCTGGTGGCGGGTGCTGTGTGTGCTGTGGGCGGGGCGCAATGGGTGGGTGGCAGGCCGCAGTTTGGGCGGGTACAGGCCGGACTGAGGGACCCCCGAGTGCACAATATATTGTGCACCAGGCTCCTAGTCCTACATAGTAAAAGCATAATATGCAAATCAACCTAACAATGGAATGACTGGTTGCTACGACGCACACTGAACACCAGGAGACAGATGCTCAATGCAGGAGCTGCCCCTTGGTGGTCATTGTGCTCCCAAAGGGGGAGCACCGCTCAGGCAGAAGCTGGGCTCATGGTTGGTGAGCGCAGTGGTAGTGGCAAGAGCTTCTCCCACCTCCGCTGCAGGCAGGTGGTAAGCAGTGAGAAGTCCCAGACTGCGAGAGTCCTGGACTATGGGAGTGATGTCTTGGGGGATTGGGTCTAAGACAGCAGACAGACATCCCTCTAGGGGTCCTGAACTGCAAGAGAGTGCAGGCTGGACTGAGGGACCCTCCCCCCAACCCAGTGCATGAATCTTGTGCACCAGGTGTTTAAGAAATATTATAAAGGCTATAATGAATTCTATAGTATTTAACCTCTTTAACTTCTTTTAGTCTAGAATTTCTTAGGCTTATAGAATTTTAAAAATAAAAGTAAATTATTTTTCTGTACCTGTAACTTTCATATGTCCTTGTCAAAGGGAAGAGTAATATATCAGGATTATTACTTAAGATTTCATATTAAATAATGAAGAGGAAGAAGGATATAGTTATGCAAGTTAAAGTTTGTTTTGTTTCTCTTCTCAGTGGTTTTGTTGACAGAGGTTGACAAACTCACCAAAGATGCTCAGCATGCTTTGCGTAGAACCATGGAAAAGTATATGTCTACCTGCAGATTGATCTTGTGTTGCAATTCTACATCTAAAGTGATACCACCTATTCGTAGTAGGTGTCTGGCAGTTCGTGTGCCTGCTCCCAGCATTGAGGATGTAAGTTAAGTTATTTGTTTTCACTTGCAGTGTGTCAGTAATTCAGGAACATCTGTGGTCTGGATGCTAATCATTAGTAAATGCAAAAACAAATATATATAGTAATAGATACCAGATACCAATATAAGAAAAGTATTCTTTGCTTTAAATTATCCTTTACCTTAAATGAGTAGGTACAGGCAAACCTCAGTTCTCAAATGTCTCCTTTTTCTTCCAGTTGGGTTCTAAACCAAGTTGTCCTTAAAAAAAAAAAAAGTTTCAGTTGTTGAACAACCCTTTCATGCTTATGCCTCAGCATGAGAAAAAGCCACAAAGGAGAGAATGATAGTCAGTTTACCCCTAAACTTCACAGTGTTAACATTTCAGGAAATTGTGCTGTAGATATTTTTGTGGTTTTATTTATTCACTAGACACCCAGTGTATGAAATTCGTGCATTGTGGGGGAACTGTCCCTCAGCCCAACCCGTACTCTCTCCACTCTGGGACCCCTTGGAGGATGTCTGAAATGGTCAGTCGGACATCTCCTTCACAACCTGGGACTGCTGGCTCCCAACTGCTCGCTTGCCTGATTGCCTCTAACCGCTTCTGCCTGACAACCTGATCAATGCCCAACTGCTCCCATCCCAGCCCTATTTATCCCAACTGCCCTCCCATGCCAGCCTGTTCCCCCCAGATACCCTCCCCTGCTGGCCTGGTTGCCCCTAACTGCCCTCTCTTGCCAGCCTGGTTGCCCGTAACTGCCCTCTGCTGCTGGCCTGGTCACTCCTAACTGCCATCTGCTGCTGGTCTTGTTGCCCACAACTACCCTCCCCTGCCAGCCATCTTGTGGCGGCCATGTTTGACCACATGGGGCCATCTTGTGCGAGGGTGTGATGGTCAATTTTCATATTATCTCTATTATGTGGTATTTTTTTTGCTTTTATTGTTGGTAAAATGGATGATTAATACAATTTTAAAACATAAAGAGGTCATCAAGAGTGCTAATGTTTCTAAGGGTGTAAAAGAAACAATATCACAGGCAATTGAAGAGGTAGAAAAACTGTTGATTTGGATAAAGGAAAACCAGTTAGCTTGTGACAGCATTTCCAAGGCAGTGATATGTGAAAAAGCAAAGACATTGCATGCTGACTTCTGGAAAGACACCCCTGGAGAGAGTGATAAAAATGATTTCTTTAAGGCTAGTAGGGGGTGGTTTGATAAATTTAACAAAAGAAGTGCTTATAGGAGAAAACAAAGATGATGGCATAGGTAAACACCTGAAATTGCTGCCTTGCACAACCACTTCAAAACTACAACTAAAAGAAAACGGACATCATCCAGAACCACAGAAAGGCTAGCTGAGTGGAAATTCTACAACTAGAAGGAAAGAGAAAAGCACACTGAGACTCAGAGGAGGTGCGGAAGTAAAGTGCAGAGGTATATAAGCGCACGCGGAAATGGCTGGCAACTGAGAATGCAGTTGTCTTTTTCAATTGGGAGGGAGAGACAAGCTCCCGACTGCTCTGAACTCCAGTTCCAGGTGAGTTTCTAGGGACCCAGACTCATACAGGGAGAAACTGGACTATCTGGCTTCAGGAGGAGCTCGAGGGTGGTTTTCTCTCAGAGATGCTTGCAGCAATTACCATGGAACACTGAGATCCAGGGCCTCTTAGGGCAAGGTTGAGGATCAGCCATAGCTGTTTGCTCTGCCCTGTTGATGCCCTGAGACCCCACCCCACCAAGCTGTTTGCAGAGGCTTTTGCATAGGAATGGCCTGGCCCTTTGCAATCTAAAATTACCTAGCAAACTGCAGCTGTGTCAGAGAGACCCAGAACATCCAAAAGAAGGCCCAAGGTCCTACAGCAGCTTGCATTGCTTCACAGCTGGGCCTCATCTGGGCACCACCAAACCCCAAACAAAGAAGAGGAATCTGCAGATTTCTCAGTAGCTCCTGCTGGGTAGCCTCAGGCAGAGGCTAAATTAGCACCTCCTTAGAGATCCAAGAGCCAGTATACCCAGTGGTTAGAGTGGGACCATCCAGATTACAATTCCTCAGATGCATAAGGGACACACTCGGGGTAGACTCAGTGAGCACCAAAGCCCCACTGAAGCAAGTCTTGCCCCATAAGGGTGTCTCCAGCACAGAAGTTCTCCCACTGTAGACACAGCTGATACTCACAGCCAGTTGGCCTGGAGGTCAATTCCTCCCAGTGATACCAACAACAATCAAGGCTTAACTACAACAAGACTGTGTACTAAGCCCACAAAGGGGTGCATCAAATGTGTCCACCTCAGGTTATTGAGGAGGCTGAGCCACTAGGCCCTATAGAACACCTAGCACAGAAAGCACTCTATCAACACGGGGAAGCAGCCAAAATACGGAGACAAAAAAACAGGTCACAAATGACAGAAATAGAAGAAAGAAAACTAGTGGATATAGAGTTCAAAACCACGGTCATAAGGTTTTTCAAGAATTTTCTAGAAACCGTCAATAAATTTAGTGAGACCCTCAATAAATCTAGTGAGACCTTCAAGGATATGAAAGAGGACCAACTAGAAATTAAGCATAACTTACTGAAATAAAGAATAATATACAGAGATCCAACAGCAGACTAGAGGAATCAAGTCAAAGATTTGAAATATGAAGAAGCAAAAAACACCCAACCGGAAAATCAAAAAGGGAAAAGAATCCAAAAATAAGCGTATCAACATCCAGATTATGGGGGCGCCAGAAGAAGAGAGAGAGCAAGATGTTGAAAACCTATTAGAAGAAATAGTAACAGAAAACTTCCCTACCTGGTGAAAGAAATGGACTTACTAGTCTAGGAAGCGCAGAGAACCCCAAACAAAAGGAAACCAAAGAGGACTACACCAAGACACATCATAATTAAAATGCCAAGAGTGAAAGACAAAGAGAGAATCTTAAAAGTAGCAAGAGAAAATCAGTTACCTACAAGAGAGTACCCATACGATTGTCAGTTGAGTATTGTTAGTATTTCTCAACAGAAACTATGCAGGCCAGAAGGAAGTGGCAAGAAATATTCAAAGTGATGAATAGCAAGAACCTATAACCACAATTACTTTACCCAGCAAAACTCTCATTCAGAATTGAAGGTCAGATAAAGAGCTTCTCAGATAAGAAAAAGCTAAAGGAGTTCATCAGCACCAAACCAGTATTATATGAAATGCTGGAAGGTATCCTTTAAGAAAAGGAAGAAGAAGAAAAAGTAAAGATAAAAATTATGAACAACAAATACATATCTATCAACAAGTGAATCTAAGAATCAAGTGAATAAAAAAATCTGATGAACAGAATAAAGTGGTGACTATAATAGAATCAGGGGCAAAAAAGGGAATGGACTGACAGTTCTCAGGGGGAAGGTTGTGTGGGGGGTGCGAGAAGAGACTGGACAAAAATCATACACCTATGGATGAGGACATTGGGGGGATGGTAAGGGCAGAGAGTGGGGTGGGAACCAGGTGGAGGGGAGCTATGGCGAGGAAAAAGAATAACTGTAATAAGCTGAACAATAAAGATTTAATAAAATTTTAAAAAGTGTTCATAAACAGTATATTAGACATGTACTGTATGTAACCAAGGTTAAAACGGAATCTTTTGGAGGTCTGGAATGAATAAATTCAATTTACATTTTTTCTAATGGGAAAACATGATTCAGTTATTGAGCAAATTGCTTCTTGAGCAGTCTTCCAGAATGAATTTAGTTTGAGAACCGAGGTTTCACTATATTATGAATTTTACTACACTATGGAGAGTTTAGGTATTTAGTGTCTTTTACCTCAACCTGATTTACTTGGCTTTGGATGAGACTTGAGTATGGAAGAAATAGGTTTTGCCAGGAGATGATGTGAGAATACCAACTGTGTAGGTAAGGTACCAAAGTTAGGTGAAAGAACATTATTTACAGTAATGGGCAAAGTAGATTTACAGTTGTTTGGATGGAAAAAAAAATGTTATAATTATTATGGTAGCTTTCTTAACTCAGAATGTCACTCACAACGGTAAACCTATTTCATCCCACCCGTGTGTGTGTGTGTGTGTGTGTTATTCTTAATAGCTATCAGGAAAATTTTTAATTGTCACAATAAGCAGTTTTCCTGCCATTAGTAATTTGGGGCAATTTTATGCAAAGTATGGATAATACATGACATTCTATTAGTTGCAAAGTGGTAAAATACCTTTTTTTATCTTTCAGTTGTAAAAATTTTAGGAGTAGTACAGTTAAAAGGGTTAATAAAGCAGGCAGGATTACCAGTTTCACCACTCCCATAGACACTATTCTTGTCTTAGTCCATGCAAATAAGGCCTTCTTAGTTGTGTGGAGTTCAGGCTAGGTGGCTCAACTTGGCAGCCCTGTTTTTGCCACCAAAGTGGGACTAGGTCTTTCCCCAGTTGCAGGGCCAGCTGCTCCCTTTTCCTGACAGCTAAGCAAGACCCCTGGCTTCCTGCTGAAGGAGAATGTGGGTTTGGTAGGATAGTGATCAAAAGTGGGGACCTATAAAGTTATCAACAGAAATTATTTCAATATACTGTTTGATAAATTGCTCATTTTAAAAATGATTTTATTATAGATTTGCCATGTTTTATCTACTGTGTGCAAGAAGGAAGGTCTGAATCTCCCTCCACAGCTGGCTCGTAGACTTGCAGAGAAGTCCTGCCGAAATCTCAGAAAAGCCCTACTCATGTGTGAAGCTTGCAGAGTGCAACAGTGAGTTAAAGAGGCAGTTAGCACCAGAAACATTTTAGATAATAAGCATGCTTCCATTTAGTTTATTGTGTTTTCTTTTTGTCATATAGATATCCTTTTACCGAAGATCAAGAAGTCCCTGAAACAGATTGGGAGGTGTATCTGAGGGAGACTGCCAATTCTATTGTCAGTCAGCAGACTCCACAAAGGTAACCAGTATAAAAGATGACTAAAAGTTTGGTCATCAAGGTAGTACAGCTATTCTAGTTTTAGAGTAGTGGTTTTTTATGAGCACTATTCAATTCAGAGTTATAATTAAATATTGAATCTAAAGATTAAACTTTTAAAAAAAGGTAGGATAAAATTTTAGAAATTTAATGATTTAGAATACAGTGGGATCTTGGTTCTTGAACTTAATTCATTCCAGAAGGCTATTCGAAAAGCAATTTGTTTTAAAACCTAATTTTTTTTTTCCATTAGAAATAATGTAAATTGAGTTAATCCATTCCAGACCCCCAAATGTTTGTTTTTACCTTTCTCAGTTGCCTGTGAAAATTGTTTAGGGAGCACTTTCACTTAACAAAGTCAGCAATCTTAATGGCCTCTTCATGTTTTAAAATTGTGTTAATTGTCCATTCCCCTTACCATACTCAGTAGCCAGATCAGACATGTGAATACCTCTATTATACTTGGCAATTATATCTTTTTAAGCTCTATTTTTCTCACAACTTTAGTTTCCACTTTACTGCTATCACTAACCTTAGGACCCATGGTATCTTACCGTACACATTTATAATAGTAGGCAGCAACAAAAGCAAAATCAAAACAAGATAATATTAACAGCACAATTTCCTGAGATGTTAACTCAAAGTTTAGCAGTAAATTGTCTCATGCTCATGTATTCTCTCCTTTGTTACCTCAGAGGAAAGTGGCTAATTGTACAGGTGTTCAAGAACTGAAGTTTTGTTTGACACCTAAAACATTTTTTCCATGAACAACTTGGTCAAGAACCAAATTGTTTGAGATGGAAGATGTTCAAGAGAACCAACATTTGACTGTAGTTGGTGTGATGTAATGGCTTTTATTAAGCTATTTACATGTAAATGTGGAACTTATACATAAATTAAAACAAATCTTGGAATTTTTAGTTTTTCTTTTAGAATTTCAGATGACTTATGTTTCTAGTTTTTTAATATAGAAAAGAAAAACATATAGCTTTATAATTGACACCTTTTATGCTAGAAAGACACGAGACTGTGAGTCAGACTTCGACCAATTTTTAGGTATGATATAGTTCTGTTAATAGTATTGTGCATATGCTGTTAGTATTTAGAGAGTGTATTGTGACACACCGATACACAGTCGATTCCATTTATTTCTGTGTGTCTGTTACTCAATAGTGGCTATACTGAAAATGCTTCAACCCCTAGTTGATTTATGACAGCTTTGATTGCTCTTCTCTAAATCAAGAGTGATAGGTTTAAGGCCCACTCCCTTTGGCAAGCCTGGAGAATATTCCTTAGGCTCACCAAGACACAGCCTCCTATTCTTACTGTCTGTCAGAACTAAAAACCATCTTTAGATTTTATAGAAGATAGGTGATTTTTTTAGGAAACAGAATAGATTGAGTGCAACCACTGAAATTTAAGCTTCCCTTGTTTATTTGAACATAATCATGAGAATAATATGCATGTTCCTCCTCTTTGGTGATATATCTGATGAATTTTAATTTTTATAAAGAGTCTTCAAAGGATTTTATAACATATACTCTGGCTGTCAACTAGATTAGTGGAGGTGTATAGTCCTATATAGTGGGTACTTAGTATTTCATCAGGGTTTGCTTTGGATTACCATTTAATTATTTTAGTTGAATAGTTTGCAAAAAGTGTCGAGTATCATAACATAGTCTCTTCAGAAAAGAAACCTTGACTTTAGGAAAAACTGTATAATCCATTTTGTAAAATGCTGAGTAATTGAAGAAATGTCAGCCTTTAAAGAGATAAAATTCAAACAAAGCATGTCTAATGAGTCTTTTTTACTTTTTAATATTTCCACACTGAAGATGACTTCCTTCTTTTTGTTGTGATTTTAAAGAAAAACTGATGATAGTAATAGAACTTATTTTTATGCTTTAATAATCATGTTTTATCTTTGAGATACACTACCATGTCCAAGAATAATCGAGGGCTTTGGAGTCAGACTTGAATTAAAAGTCTACCTCCACCACATGAATTTTGATGGAAACTTAACATCTCTGAACATTAAGTTTTTTTCAGTAACAGAGATTGTTGGTGATTGGAATTAATAGTGTAGTGTAGTGAACTTCATATAGAGTATGGGATTAGAGCAGGGGTAGAGAACCTTTTTTCTGCCAAGAGCCATTTGGAGATTTCTAACATGATTTGAGGGCCATGTAAAATTATTAACTTAAGCCCTGACTGGTTTGGCTCAGTGGATAGAGCGTTGGCCCGCAGACTCAAGGGTCCTGGGTTCGATTCCGGTGAAGGGCATACACCTTGGTTGCGGGCACATCCCCACTTGGGGGCGTGCAGGAGGCAGCTGATTGATGTTTCTCTGTCATTGGTATTTCTAACTCTATCCCTTTCCATTCCTCTCTGTAAAAGATCAATAAAATATATTTTTAAAAAAATTTTTAAAAATTAAAAAAAAAATAAAATTATTAACTTAAAACTTAACCTGCTATATTTGGTCAAGCATTTAATTTACTCCTAATGCATTGGCAGGACAAGACCAAATAAGGCCTGTGGACCAGATGTTCCCCACACTGGGTTAGAGAAATGCCTGTCAGACATTGTAAGGGTATGAACTTTGGAGTAAGAGAGATCTGTGCATAAATCATGGCTCTGCTGTGGTCAACTTTCTTGATTTAAACTACCTGAGTCTTAGTTTTTTCATCTAAAAATAGTTGGAGATAATGCCCACGTATAGCTGGTATGAGGACTGATTTTTAAATTATTAGTTACAGTATCTTTCACATAGCAAGTGCTTAAAACATGCTGGATTTAAAAACAAAAACAACTTTTATAAAGCTTTATTATGGCACAGCTTCATAGTCCTGGATTCCCAGAACGGGGTTTGAACTTCTATTTTTAAGAAATCTTTCATAAATCACTTTCCTGATTAATCTGAAATAATAGAACATCTGTGGTATTATTTTAGTGGTGATTCAGGACATTTTTTTTTCCCTTTAGGGTAGGTAAATTATATATCTATACTAATAAAAGGGTAGTATGCTAATTAGACCAGGTTGACCGGACATCTTCATCATCTGGGCCTCCTTCCGGACAAAGCCATAGTGCGGGGGTGGAGGGGTGCGAGGCAGAGATGGTTAGGGGCAATCAGGCCGGCAGGGAAGGGCAGTTAGGGTTGATCAGGCAGGCAGGCAGAGAGGTTAGGGGCAATCAGGCAGGTAGGCAGATGAGCAGTTAGGAGCCAGCGGTCCCAGATTGTGAAAGGGATGTCTGACTGCCGGTTCGGGCTTAAACCGGCAGTTGAACATCCCCCGAGGAGTCCCGGATTGGAGAGGGTGCAGGCTAGGCTGAGGAACACCCTCCCCCCTCCCCCCCACGCCCCCCCCCAGCCCCGCACAAATTTTGTGTACTTGGCCTCTAGTTTGCATGTATGTATGCATGTATATATATGTGTATATGTGTGTGTGTATATATATACTAGGGGCCTGGTGCACAAAAATTTGTGCACTCAGGGGGTGGGGATCCCTCAGCCCGGCCTGTGCCCTCTTGCAGTCTGGGACACCTCAGGGGAGATGTCCACCTGCTGGCATGCCTGGCCAGCCTGGGTGAGGGGCTGAGGGCCATTTTCAGGCTGCCCACAGCCCCTTTAGGGTTCGTGCACTGGGGGGTGGGAGGGCTGGTGAGTGCAGGCCTGGACGTTTCCCACTGGAGGGCCCACAATCGCACACGTCTGGTAGGCCCACACCGCTGAGGGGACACACCTGGTGTAGAGCTGGGTGGCGAGCCAGGATGGACGCTGGTGCAGGATCCCTCGGTGGGGCCCTGCTGCTGAGCAAACACACCCGGGGTGGAGCCGGGCAGCGGACTGGCTTCGGATTCTCTGCACTGTGCAGCAGACGCTCCCGCACGCCCTATGGAGGCCCGTGGGGGGCGGATGAAGGTAGTGGACCCTGGACTGGTGCTCCCACACACCCCCGAGGAGGCCCCCAGGGGGCGGAGCCAGGCAGCTGACCCAGGACGGGCACTCCTGGACGCCCCAAGGAGGCAAAGCCAGGCAGCAGACCAAGGACGGCTGCTCCCGCACGCCCCTGAGGAGGCCCCCGGGTCAGAGCCAGGCAGCGGACCCAGGACAGGCGTTCCTGGATGCCCCGAGGAGGCCCCAGGTCCAACTCCCCCGCCCCACTGAGCTGACACACCTGGCACAGCTATGCTGGCCACGGAGGCTCCCAGTGCAGAGCTGCCCTGCCAGCCTCCATCTTGGCTGGGTTAATTTGCATACAGCCACTCTGACTGGCTGGTGGGCGTGGCCGTGAGCAGAGGCTCAGCCAGCCTAGGGAGGCAGTTGCAACAGAAGCCTCTGGTTTGCTTTAGCTCCATGGCTGCTGGCCTCCATCTTGGCTGGGCTAATTTGCATACAGCCACTCTGGTTGGCTGGGAGGCGTGGCTTGGCTGGTGGGCGTGGCTTAGGTGTCTCGGGTAATGGTCAATTTGCATATTACTCTTTTATTATATTAGATATCTATTAGCTGTGCCAGGTGTGTCAGCTCAGTGGTTGGGGAGTCAGGCCTGGGGCCTCCTCGGGGCATCCAGGAGCGCCCGTCCTGGGTCCACTGCCTGGCTCCGCCCCCTGGGGGCCTCCACCAGGCCTGTGGGAGAGTGGGTCCTCCACGGGGCTTGCAGAAGCAGCCATCCTGGGTCTGCTGCCTGGCTCTGCCCCCTGGGAGCCTCCACGGGGAGTCCCAGAACGCCTGTCCTGGGTCTGCTGCCTGGCTCTGACCCGGGGGCCTCCTTGGGGGTGTGCGGGAGCACCAGTCCAGGGCCCGCTACCTTCATTCGCCCCCCAGGGTCTTCCACAGGGTGTGCGGGAGCGTCTGCTGCACAGTGCGGAGAATCCGAGGTCAGTCCACTGCCCGGCTCCACCCCGGGTGTGTTTGCTCAGCAGCAAGGCCCCACCGAGGGATCCTGCAGCAGCGTCCGCCCCTGGCTCGCCACCCAGCTCTGCGCCAGGTGTGTCCCCTCAGCAGTGGGGGCCCACCAGACGTGTGCGATCGTGGGCCCTCCAGTGGAAAACGTCCAGGCCTGCACTCACCAGCCTTCCCACCCCCCAGTGCACGAACCCTAAAGGGGCTGTGGGCAGCCTGAAAATGGCCCTCAGCCCCTCACCCAGGCTGGCCAGGCATGCCAGCAGGTGGACATCTCCCCCGAGGTGTCCCAGACTGCAAGAGGGCACAGGCCGGGCTGAGGGATCCCCATCCCCCGAGTGCACAAATTTTTGTGCACCGGGCCCCTAGTATATACATAAAGAGAGAGAGAGAGATAAGATTCTTGTGTTTAGAATTTTAATGATCACTGTTTTCCTTACTGTCTTAAGAATGCCTTGTATATTTCTCTCCACTCTTTTGTGAAGGAGAGAAATGTTATGAGTGGTCTAGAATTAAAGGCTCAGAGGTGGAAATGCTCATGTTGACTTATGGAGCCTGTTCTTATGCTTACCTATAATAACAGGACATCTTTGCTTCCTTGCCATATTGCTTTTGCACTCTAAGCAGAAGAGTGCAAAACCATTCACCTGCCTGCCTGTCTGATCACCCCTAACAGCTTCTGCCCACCTCCCTCATCGTCCCTAACCGCCTCTGCCCTCCTGTCTCATCGCCCCTAACCATTCTGCCTGCCTGCCAGATTGCCTCTAACCACTCTATCTGCCTGCCTGATTGCCCCTAATCACCTCTGCCTTAGCCCCTGCCTGCGTGACTTCATCAGAAAGGTTGTCCAAAAGGACGTCCAGAAGGTCATCCAGCTGTCTGGTCTAATTAGCATGTTATGTTTTTATTATTGTAGATATCATCCCTATATCCCTTTCTCACTTGTGTAATTGACCAGTGATTTTTTAATCTTTTTGTGATTATTTTCTAGCTGTTCTAGGTAACATTTATTTTGGGGGGAAAATAAACATATTACTTGATGTGTCATGAAAGTATGCTAAAGTCCATGGTGTGAAATAAGCTCAATCTTCACTGTTCATGAAGTCTTGATATATTAAGACTGAATATAAGTTTTGTCTAACTTTAAAAGAGTTCTGTAAATTTCTTTAAAAAAATGAACTTAAATTAGAAAAAACTTCTGTATGCTAAGTATGATAAGCCATTTAAGAAAATGTTTGTATTGGATTGTTTGTTTAATTCATAAAGTTAAACAGCACAGTAGGTACTTGGAAAAATTACCTCTTATTTTTATCACAAAATACTACTATGTTTTATGCAGGCTCCTTGAAGTTCGTGGAAGACTGTATGAGCTTTTAACTCATTGTATTCCTCCTGAAATAATAATGAAGGTAATCTGATTTCACATCTTGAGTCTTTTATAAGCATAAAATTTGCAACCATAAAATAACACTGTCACTTCTTATCCAGTTCATTAATTCAGCAAATATTTTTTGAGTGTCTACTATATGTCAGGCATCATAAGGGAGGTGATGAAGAAGATAGGAGAGGTCCTGCCTTTAAAGAAGTTATATTTTAGTAGGGTCAGATTAGAAACAACTGAAGAAGCAAAAGGATTTCAGAATATTTTAAGTGTGAACAAAGAAGTAACAAGGTGAAATAAGGGAGAGTGGAGCCATGGAAGATCAGCAATAGCTTCTCTGAGGAAGGTTATGATAAGCTGAGACTTACAGGATTAAAAGAAGGGAATCGTGTAAATGACTAGGGAACAAGTATTTCAGACTATTGGATTCAATGAACATGGGGAATGAGGTTAAATGTGTAGGCAAAATCTGAACTATGATATATTGTAAGGCACAGCTTTAGAGTTAGTCTGTCAACTACCTACCTAGCTAGATTGATTTGTTAGGAAATGCAGAGTTTTTTGTTGTTGTTTATTTGTATTTAAATGGTAATATTTACATGAAAAAATTTAATGACCCAACTATACAAAAAAAAAAAATGAACGTCTACCCTTTCATTTCCGTAACGATAACCAGTTTTAACAGACCTCTATTCTGTTCACATAGAAATACAGTAGGCCCTCAGGTTACGTCGGAGATCCGTTCCTATGGCATGACATAACACGATTTTCGCCATAAGTCAGAACCCACCTACATAAGCACCTACATCACTCACATGGAGCACATACACAGTAGTAATGAAGTCAAACAGTAAAAAAAATTTAAAAGAAAGATGATTCCTGACCTTTACTTGGGGTAAATAAATATAAAAAACATAAAGCACTTAGGTACATACATTGAAATGACGGAAATTTTTTTTTTATAAATAAATGAAAGATGGTGACGTAAACATGAAACAACATATGTTGAGTCAGACGTAACCCAAGGACTGTCTATAAGCCCATATTTTGTGTGTGTGTGTGTGTGTGTGTGTGTGTGGTTTCACAAACCTTGACAGTGTTTTGTACTGTTCCTCATTCAACATTGTAACATGGATGTTGGTTCGTGACAGTCCATATTTACCTTACTCTCTTTTTTAAAAATATATTTTTATTATTGATTTCAGAGAGGAAGGGAGAGGGAGTGATAGAAACATCAATGATGAGTGAATCATTGACCAGCTGCTTCCTGCACACCCCACGCAGGATTGAGCCTGCAACCCGGGCATGTGCCCTGACCAGGAATGGAACCGTGATCTCCTGGGTCATAGGTCAACTCTCAACCACTGAGTCATGCTGGCCAGGGTTCCTTACTGTTTTTAATGTATGAATGGGATTCTATTGTATATCATAGTTGTATTTTTTTTAATGTGATCTGTATTTAGGTTGCCATATAGAGTATTATAATTAATGTTGTAATAAGCATCTTTGTACTTATATCTTTGCATCCTAGTACATTTAAGTATTGAATTTGGAATATGCTAAATAATTGCCACATTTTTACATTATACAAAAGGTCCCCTTTTTTATTTTTTTTGCTTTTGGATAAAGACTGTCAGTCCATATAAAAAAAAAATTCAGGATTTCACGCATAAGAAAAGAACATGTTTCATTTGAAGCATGTTTTCATTAAGTTTTTGAGACTTGAAGAATATGCATCATGTAGTTCTGAACATATTTAACTTAAGATTTACTTCTGTTTTGAATGAGAAATAAACCTTGTTTGGCTAATATTTTTTTAAATAATTTTTTAATTACTAGTTATCTTTCTTTAAGGGGCTTCTCTCAGAACTTTTACATAATTGTGATGGACAACTGAAAGGAGAAGTGGCCCAGATGGCAGCTTACTATGAACATCGTCTGCAGCTGGGGAGTAAAGCCATTTATCACTTGGAAGCATTTGTGGCCAAATTTATGGCACTTTATAAGAAGTTCATGGAAGATGGATTGGAAGGCATGATGTTCTGACATTTATCAGTAATTCTTCTTTATATGTCTCATTATTAGCATTTATGTTCAGTTTATATTGCAGGAGCTGCAGGTAAAATAAACTAACTTTACTTAATCATGTCCTTTTTTTAATTTCTCTGTGAACTATTAATCATTACTCTCTAAGTTAAATAATTATTCCTATGCTTTTGAAGTATATTTAAAGGACATAACTAGAAATTTCAGGATGATTTTATTTTAAAAATTTGCTATTCAAGTATGCAATGTTGATTCTCCCATTTTCCAGTTAGTCTCTCACCTGCTGAAGGAAATTTGCACATAGAAAAACAAAAATTAGCGCTAATATGTGGGTTCAGTGGATAGAGCATCTGCCTGCAGACTGGGAGTCTCAGGTTCTGTTCTGGTTAAGGTCACACATCTCTGTTGCAAGCTCGATCCCTGCTCCCCTTTGGGTGCATGCAGGTGTTAACCAATCAATGTGTCTCTCTCACATTGATGTTTCTGTGTCTCTTCCCCTCCCTTCCATTCTCTCTAAAAATCAATGGTAAAAGACCCTCAGGTGATGATTAACAAAAATAAAACAATAAATAAATAAAGCAGAGGTGATTTTCTATCCTCCAGTTGAACATTTTTGGCCACAGGTACATAACTTTATTTGGTAAATCATTACCTTTAGTCATATTTTCCTCAACCAAGAATTATATTTTTGCAGAAAATATAAGAATTAATTTTGAAAACAACTAACATGGGTGTGGAAAATATTGAGACTGCAAAATCCAACCTTTATTTCAGTGATTCAGATTTGGTATTACATTGACTAGTAAGTAATAAGCATGTTTTCATTAAGTGTTTGAGACTTGAAGAATATGCATCATGTAGTTCTGAAGGAAAAGCATATTACTGTAGAAGTTACTTTTTAAAACAAGTGTATATTGTGTCATTGGTCTTGTCTTTTGGAACCTTTTTTTGTTTGTTTCCAAGTAATTCAGAATTTTGTTTGTTTCCTAAATCAATAAATACCATACAAAACAAAATAAAAATGGCTTCTATTTTTTTCTCCCCTGCTCCCCCCAGATAGGGACAATCCCCTGGGCCACCTAACTCGGGGGTTCTCTCTGCAGACTTGGCCCAGTAAATGAGGTTGAGTGACATTATAGCCCCTTTTAGTCATTTTCAGAGGAATTTTGCTGGAACAGTGAGTCTGGGGTTTGGAGGTTGACTAGGTTAGGAAAGTGGAATGTTTTTGGGAGAAGAGATAGTGCCTGGGGCATGAGCCTACCCCAAAGAAAAGGGTAAATTGTTGACGGTTCCTTTTTTGCCTCAAAAAGTAACATTTATTGAAAGGGAAAAAAAGAGAAAAAGGGGGGAAAAAATGATAAGATGTCCATCCCTTGGCTCCCTTCCCAACCCCCTCCTGCTCCTCTGCCTGCCAAGGACTAAGAACCCTGGCTGAGATGAGATAGTAGACCAGCCCCACTCAGATGAGGTCAGCAACATTGAGGGGTATCTCCTCAATGGAAGTGGTGTAGAAGGTCTCCATGTCTCGAAGAGTCCTTTTGTATTCTTCTGTCACCATATTATTAGCCACTCCCTTAGGACCAAAACATCTACCCCACTGATTCTGTGGATAGAGTTTTCCCTGTTGGTGGAAGGTCATGGTTGATAACTAAAGAAACCTGCACATCACTGCCTCTGGCCAGCAGGTCAATGGTAATCCTCTGGTAGAGCCAGAGCAGAACCCTCATGGTTACATTTCGTTCCTTTTGGTCCATATCTCCATGCATGGCAGAGACATTGAAGTCTCGGGCTTCTCAGTGAGCCAGTCAACCTTTTTTCAAGTGTTAAAGATGACTGCCTGGGTGATGGGTGAGGGTTTCATACAAGTCACAATATGTCCAGCTTCCACTCCTCTCATTCCACGTTGATAGAAATTGGCAGATGCCCTCCAGAGTCAACTCTTCCTTCTTAACAAGAATATGAATGGGGTCCCTTGTGAGCTAGGTCACCTCAAGCGCATTGGAAGGCATTGTAGCTGACAGCAGTACCACTTGGGTGTTTCTGTTGAGCTTTTGGAATTTGTCATAGATCTGGTCCTTGAACCCACATCTTTATTTCATCAGTACAAACATCTTGATGTATTTGGGAGACAGGTATCTGTGATTAAGCATGTTAAACACATCCTGGGGTGCCCACTATGATATGGGGAGCTTCCATCTGCAGCTTCTGCACATCAGCACGAACGTTGGTACTCCCAATGCAGGCATGGCAGGAGGCACCAATGCAATCTAAAGCCATGACTACCTTCTGTATCTGCTGTGCCAATTCTCTAGTAGGTGCCAGGACCAAGGCCTAAGTGGCTTTTAGATCCAATTCAATCTTGCATAATCTATGGCAAAGGTGGCTGTTTTTTCTCTCCCAGGTTGGGGTTGAGCAATCACATCATAACCCTTGATACAAGGAAAAATGGCTTGCTGCTGGATGGCAGAGGGCTTCTCAAAACAGGCGTAGATGGCACAGAGGAGGGACATTGGGAGGTTCATGTCATCAAAGCTATCAACAATCTCATTCCAGTTATTCTTGATGACTCATCTTAGGGCCATTGTCTCTGGATCAGGGATCTTGACTCGCAGACATGATCCTTAGAAACTCTAGAACCTTTTTTATTCAGAAATTTGGTTCATGGAACAAAGGTTTTACTTGACAAGTTTGTATGACAGGCTTGGAACAATTTAATTTTGGGCAACAAAAGCAGGACTCAAAAACTACACCAATAAGCTAAAATAACAGGTCTTAACTTTAAATAAGTTAAGTTACCTGCATTACAGATATTGGGGAAACATCTTGTAGCAGTTCATGATAAGCAATCATGAGTTAATTAACCGACACAGCTACACACAAAAAAAAGTCTAACAGTTTTAGCTTTATGGGAAACTTCAGGTCAAGAGAAATAGTAGTTGCTTTTTCTATGGTATTAGGCCCCAACTAGCTGCCTCAGTCCTGGGAGTTTCCCATATTCAGAGAGATGTTGATATCATAATAAAACACATTGGGAAGGTGAGGTTTGAATGAGGAATGCTTTAATTTGAAAAAAAAATACTGGAATTATCTGTAAACGTTTAAAGTGATGTACCAGGAGGTTCGATTCCTAGGTATATAGGTCAGGGTATATGCCTGGCTTGATCCCCAGTGTGGGCCTCGCAGGAGGCAGCTGATCGGTGATTCTCATTGATGTTTCTATGCCTCTCCTTTCTGAAATAAAGATATATTTAAAAAACATAAGTCAGAGAAAGACAAATACCACATGATTTCACTTATATATGGAATCTATACACAAATCAAACAAGCAGATCAGAAAACCACTCACAGATACAGAGAACACTTTGAATTGCCAGATGGGAGGGTGTTTGGGAGTGGATAAGTGGGTAAAAAAGGTGAAGGGATTAAGAAGTAGCTGGTTTGGCTCAGTGGATAGAATATTGGCCTGTGGACTGAAAGTTTCTGGGTTCAGCTCCAGTCAAGGACACATGCCCAGGTTGTGGACTTGATTTCCAGTAGGGGCTATGCAGGAGGCAGCTAATTAATGATTCTCTCATCATTGATGTTTCTATTTCTTCCTATCCTTTCCTCTCTGAAATCAAAATATATTTTTAAAAAATAGTACAAATTGGTAATTACAGAGTAGTCACAGGGATGTAAAGTACAGCACAGACAATCTAATCTAATAAAAGTAATATGCAAATTAACCCTCATTCTATTACATCCACAAGCCATGCCCACCAACCAATCAGGAGCAAGTATGCAAATTAACTCAACTAAGATGACGGCAGTCACAGAGCTGGAGTTGCCCTGGGCAATGGAGAAAGCCAGGGCCCTGTGGACCCTGAGCTCTATTCAAGGCTATAAAGTTTCAATTATAGAAGATAAACCGCAGATACAGCAGAGACCCAGCCTGCAGGGGACCCAGCACCCCAGCAACTCTAAGCCCCACCTCGGCGCTGGGGCCACTGGGGTCAGAGGGGTGGGGATCCAGCCTGCAGGGCACCCGGCACCCCAGCAGCTCTGAGCCCTATGGCTGTGGAGGTGTTGGGGCTGCTGGTGTTAGAGGAGCAGAGACACAGCCCGCAGGGGGCCCAGCACCCAGCAGCCCCAAGCCCAGCCTCAGTGCTGGGGTTAGAGGAGCAGAGACACAATCCTTCAAGTGGACCCAGCACCAAGCAGCTCCAAGCCCCAGAGCCGCAGAGAAGCTGGAGCTACTGGGGCTACAGCAGAGACACAAATCTGCAGGAAACCTGTGGAAAGGGAGATAAACTATCATAACTTTATCTCCCTTTCCACAAGATGAGAAAACTGACCCTGATTTATTTATTGATATGGCCCACACCTTTCTACAAGCACGGCGTATGTTATGACCACTCCCAGGAAGGTCTGGTCAGAATACTGTCTCCAGGGAATAACACTACTGTGGCAAATCATCTAAGAAAGGAAACAAGCTTTTGTTGGGTTTATTCTGAAGGTCAGAGAACATGCCACCTCAACATATGCTGTATTGTTATATTGATGATCTTGAGCTGCAGATGCTTGAAAAACAGCAAATGCAAGGAGAGGCTTTCACTAAAGTCTCCTGATCTGCCTAAAATCGGACCCCCAAAAAGGTTTCCTTGATGGGAAAACTGTCATCAGCCAGTGAAGACTGACTCCTGTCACAGGAGACTACAAGTTGACATCACACCCAAACTTCGTTACAAACTCTCTCCCCCATCCCCATTCATCTTTCCTAAAACTTGTATTCTCCTCTAAGAGGCCTAGATATCCCATCCCCTTTCCATTGGAAGAAGGTATTTAAATCTGGATTCTAAGCCACCTTGGGGAGTTATTCATTTTTCCCTGGGATCTCCCACATGTACACAAGGTACACATGTTAATGAACTTTTGTTTTTCTCTCGGTAATCTGTCTTTCATTA
Source organism: Murina feae (assembly GCA_004026665.1). NCBI lineage: Eukaryota > Metazoa > Chordata > Mammalia > Chiroptera > Vespertilionidae > Murina > Murina feae. Next base: position 20,782 of record PVJC01029225.1, read on the forward strand.
CAAGGGCCTCTGCTAAGAACTGAGAAGGATAGAGGAACACTATTATTCCTCCTCTATAATTCTATCTCAGGACACCAAGTCCCAGGCTGAACAGTGAGTTTGGCTCAAGTGCCAAGCAGTCCCAGCTGAGGGGAGGGAAGCTTCTAGGGGGAAATCAATGATATTGGCATCAAAGTAGGACAGAGGGCACACACATGGTTGCTAGTGGGAGTTTAAAGTGGTTCAACATTTTTGGAGGAGGATTTGGCAAAATCGATAGAAATGTTCAAGGTACATCCAAGAGTCTTCTTCTAGGAATCTCATCTGCTGAGATAAAGCACCAGTGCATAAGCCCTGGTCAGAACCCAGGATGCTACTGCAGGCTCCCCTCCCACAATAGGAAAACCTGCTAACAACCTGCATTTTTAAGACAAGGTGGCATCTATACTAATAAAAAGGTAATATGCTAATTAGACTGAACATCTTACAGACAACCTTCTGGATGTCCTCTGGACAAAGCCATGGTGGCAGGGCTGAGGCAGAAGCAGTTACAGGTTATCAGGCAGGCAGAGAGCAGTTCGGAGGATCAGGCTGGCAGGGGAGAGCAGTTAGGGAGATCAGGCCAGCAGGCAGTTGAGCAGTTAGGAGCCAGCAGCCCCAAGGGTTCCCTGATTGGAGAGGGTGCAGACCAGGCTGAGGGACCCCCCTGAGTGCACAAATTTTTGTGTATCAGACCCCTAGTCTAATTATAAAAGCATAATATGCTAATTAGACCAGATGTCCTGTCCTTCTGGACATCCTTCCAGGCAACCTTCCAGATGAAGGGCCTGCAAGGGAAGCCTAGGTCCCAAGTGCCAGAGGGAAGCCAGTGCCAGCAGTCAGAGGAAGACAGGCCTACTCTTGCATGAATTTCGTTCATTGGTCCCCCCAACTGCCCTCCTCTGCCAGCCTGTTCCCTCCCAACTGTCCTCCCCTGCAGGCCTGGGTCCCTCCCAACTCCCCTCTCCTGTAGGCCTGGGTCATGCAGAGGAAGAAAGGCCTACTCTAGTATAGTCAGTAATCCTATCAAATAAAAAAGTAACATGGAAATTGACCATCATAAGATGGGTTCCCCTATGTGGTCAAAGATGGCCACCACAAGATGGCCAGCAAGGGAGGGCAGTTGGGAGGGACCCAGGCCTGCAGGGGAGGGGAGTTAGGGGGGACCAGGCCTGAAGAGGAGGACAGTTGGGGGGATCCAGGCCTGCAGGGGAGGACAGTTGGGGTG